>APFE031658737.1:89995-132700 GCA_000404065.3 Pinus taeda | reverse complement strand
TGAAAAATGGTTTTTTTAATTCAATATATGTGTATATTTTTATTTAATGAATTCAACGATTTTTTGCCGATTTTTTCCTGATCCGATTAAAACTCTTCGCTCTTTTGCCTCGCCGATTTATTGCCAATTCCGAGTCTGGTAACATTGTTCTATATTCAGGGTCTTTGTAAAAGAGCGAGTCTAGGGGGATTGTTTTTTCTGCATGCAACATGATCATTCTTGCCTTTATTTTTTTGGTTTTGCTTTTTCAGAAGACACACTAATGCTACCTCTCTTCATGAACAGTGTTTCCTGTTTTTTGCGTGCTTTTTTTCAAGAAGACTGCTTTTGGGCACATCTAGGATTTAGGAGTTTCTACATATGGCAGGTATAGGGATGCTATGTTTCCAAGTATGTAGTGGTGGGGTGGTTTCCTGGTTTTGGTGGATAAAAGAGTGGTGTTCAATATCAGTGCTATGCAGGTGGATTCTCTCCTAGGGTGACATGTGGCAGCTTCGTGGAGGATGTCCATTTTGCATGAAAAGTCTATGTCTCATTCATGTCAGAATCCTAATTTGAATGGCTATGTTTAGGTTCATTCTTGCCAAGTTTGACTTTCAAATCTTGATTCCATATACTAAATTTGATGTCTCCACAACCTAGTTTGACCTCTTGGGTATATTTGGTATGTGTTAATTCTATGTAGTCTAAATTGAAGCCTTAAATTAAGTGTTTTATGCCCTAACTTGCTTTCTCATCCTTAATTTGGCAAGCATGCTAAATTTTCCGTTCTGATTTTGCCAAGATAAAGCTTAGACCTGACTTTATCTTTTAGGATGAGAATAAAATCAAAATCCACAAAGGATGAAAGAATTTAACTAGGCTGCTTTTGCGAACTTGTTTTGCATGAAAATCATGCTAATCCTATCTAGTGTCTAAAAGGGAATAGGCTGACCTCTTTTCATGGTCGATTGATGTTTTAAACAATACTTTTAAACATGGAAAATATCCTTGAAAGCTGCCAGAGAATTATGAGATAAGACAGCAGCAGAAAACTAGGAATAAGGCTGGAAAAAGATTGAATATGACAGATTTGGTGTGTTTTATAAGCCACAGGAAGATGCCAGTGAATAAGGACTGAAACAACAAAGATGGAAAGGGAGAAGTCAACCTATCTGGCTGCTGGAATTTTTTGTTTTTAGCAGTCATTAAAACAGCAGAGAAAATCCTGCTAAAACAGCAGTAAACCGAGTTGGCAGCCATGCAAAGGTTGGCATATTTTTCTGCTTTCATCCAGTTGTAAGGGCAAATTGATTTCCTTAGAGATGGCTTCTGTCCAGATAGAGCTGACAGCAGAGGAGGTCTGATAATTTTGTTCTTTGACAGTTTTGTTGCAGTAGATGAGTCCTTCCCCTTCCATCCTCCAGATCTTGGATCACTACCTCCACTGCAAGCAAGGAGATTATTGGCTTGCTGCTAACTGTGATTTACTATGCTGCAGTCAGTCTCTTGGGTAACATATGATTTGGTCCAATTATACTTTCTTTTAGCTCCTTGAATATATTGGTTGTCATTGGTTAAATTATTTTGTAATGTTATGCTAGTTTATGGTGCATTTATTTTGAATTTCTTCACATAAGGCTCTCATTCACTTCACCCATTTTTGTTAATTTATTGTTACAACTATCTCTAGAAATCTAATCCCAACCACCTACGAAATAAGTAAGAATTTACCCACACTATAGAATTCTCAAGAGCAACTCACAATGAGTTTTTGTGTGTGAATAAACTTGGATTTCATGCAAATTTATGGGTTTGATGACAACATACAACCTCGAGGGACACCCCTAAGACTGG
Organism: Pinus taeda; assembly: GCA_000404065.3. NCBI lineage: Eukaryota > Viridiplantae > Streptophyta > Pinopsida > Pinales > Pinaceae > Pinus > Pinus taeda. Next base: position 130,864 of record APFE031658737.1, on the reverse strand, counting down.
AAAAACACTAATTTGAACGGAGAGGCTTCCAGCAGTGATTTGGTTTTCTATAATTATTAGACAGGTTTATTGATGCAGATTTGCATGATAATAGTATCCCCAAAGGTTAGCTCAATTGGTTGAACCTCCACCAAGACATATCGTTGATGGTGAGGAGTAAGGTCATAGATTTAGGTCTGATTGAGTCCCTCAGGGTCACCAACCAATGTTGTGGTTGGTGGTGAGCTTCCCTCCATCTAGATATTTTTAGGTAAAGATATTCCTTGGGAAAAAATGTAATATATTTTTATAATATATTAAAATAGTTTTATCTATCCCGCTAGAAATTTTGATTAATACACACACACACACACGATATTTTGTGTGTTATAAATAAAAAAAATGAGTTATGCGTTATTAGACTAATAAACTGGCTACAAACATTTTATAATATAATATGCTAGTTTAGCTTCACAGACTGTAAATGAGAAGCCACTGGTCAAGTCTTGTTGTCCCTACAAAATGTGGAAACATGTAATATTCCAAATTAAAAGTTTACAGCAAATAACAGAAACATGTACAAGGAACAACAACCATAAATAAATACTGCACATGCATATAAAAACACTAGGAAAATAAATCAGAACAATTGAGCTATTTTATTAATCTCCAATGCTGAAGCCTGAAACTGAGTATAAATAGAGTGGAATGAGTTCACTTGGGCTTGCTACAGCAAGCATGCAAACCCAGGTGGAAAGATATGAAATTCCAAGCTGAAAATGGCTCAAACTAGCAACTTGCACTGCCCAGAACATTTGTTGCTGCCTGCTATAGGCGAACTGAGATTTCAACGCTCAAATCTACTCTAAAAATTTTGCAAAATTAAATGTAGGCTCTCCACACCAACTCCAACAAAGCCCATAAATATTTCACGAACCCAAGTGGTGGAAATGGTCCCAGAGTGAGCTGTGCCCTCCTTGAGTGATTTTTTGCTGCTCTCTGCCGCATGTAACTAGGAGTTCTGCCCTCAGAAGTGCTCAGAAAATTCTTCCAAATTAACTAGAGCCTCCTCTCAATAAACCCACAAAAATCCAGAAAGCATTTGGGCTAGATCCACAAGTCACCCGTGTCCCCAAATTTGTGTGTTGCTCACTTTTGTTTGTCAGAGAAGCTACAGGAATCGAACCACTACCCAAATGCCCAAATCTCCCTCTAAGGAATCCTCCCTAACTCCTATGAATTTCTCTCTTCAATCACCAAGCAAATCCCAGCTCGAATGCTCCCAAAACTCTAAGTCTTTGCAAGTGCACAAAAGCTGGCAGTAAATCCCTCTGTGAGCCCTGGAATAGACAAAATCAGCCTTCTAAAATCCAACACTCTCACACTTGCAAATCACCAAGATAAAACTGGTTATACCCTAGGATAAATCTCTGCAAATTATCCAGTCAATACTCCACTAATTGCTAGCTTCTCTCAGCCCCCATGAAATTCTTCTATGCGCTTGAAATAGCAAACAGTGGCTGAAAAAAACCTGTAAAATAGCACCTCAATGGTCCGGAATCAACTCCCCAAATTCTCTCCTAGATTGCCACTCGAAGATCACCAAAGGAAGAGTTGGAATTTCCACTTGGAAATTTCTTGTTCTAAACAAAACAGTTGTCTTGGCTAAACAACTCAAGAGAACTAAGGTTGAATTGTAAAATGACCAAAGATGTCGAAATGAGGCTCTCCTCTATTTATAGTTTTTCTCCATTTCCTCCTGGTGGTCCCCACTAGTTTGAACTCTCTTTTTGCCTCCTTCTCCCTTGGTTCGATTTTCCTAAGCGGTTTGAATTCCCCCTTTTGGGTGGCCCCCACATCCCACTGCAGATTTAATTTTTCTTTTCTCTAATCTTTGCAACCTCCTTTTTCTCCAAAAATTAAGTGGAGCTTCCATAACCCACTTTTCCTAAGTTTTATATGCCAAAAATATTTCTCAATGCCAGCACTGCAAAAATGATGATTTTACTTAGAAAATTATTTATTGGGGACTTGATAGTGCTCCCCGCCAAAAATTTCTTGTCCCCAAGCAATGCTTGAACAAATGCCCTCTCTGACTGCTGATCACCATTGTCACCACCAATAATACGAGGGTCCCAAATGTGCCACTGAGTCCTCCTCGATCTCTGCACTGTCCTATCATGAAGGAATTCCTTGATACCACTATCCCAAGCCATCTTGATCAATGTGAAGCATCGCTTGCTCCACTTGCTGTCCATCCCTGTATCGGTACCAGAAGCCCTCTACACACTATCAATAAGTAGAGCATCATGATAATGTAGGACTCTGTCCAACTCCCGATGAAGCTTCCCTATCGAGTAGTCCTTCTCATGCACTCCAAGAGTAAACTCTTGAAGATACAACCCAATCCTTGTGGAGATGAAGTCTCTCCCACATGAACCTCCCTTGGTATCCTCTTGTTGACCAACTTGCCATGATGATGAAGTCTCCCATGCCATCAGCGAGTCACTAAAGTTCAATTGGAGATCAGAATGATCTCCCCCTGTCGAAACCAACTCATCCCTAAATGTAGTTGAATTGTCAAGTATTGTCTTGCTAGGGTCCCATGCCCATCGCAGAAAGAAACTGTCCTGCTGACCCTGCAAAACTTTGTCCATGACTGACTGCGTAATATGCTCGCACCAGAGCCTCCTCTCCTTTAACTCTCGACCATAATGTATGCGATGATCGAGGCTATGCCCAACATGCCAAGGTGACTCAGTAATGCTCGCGTCTATCACTCTATGGATGATCCCGATCCTAAACAACCACCTACCTAGCCATATGATGAAGATCTCGGTGATCCCCCATGTGTCAACATGATAGAACTAGGTCACTTGCTATCCTAACCATGCACTCTAAGTAATGGAGCATCCCACCAATCAATTGGATCCTTGGATCCATTAAACATACTGGAGGTTCACAACTGCCAATCCTCACTACTTGTTGCTGTGACATGTTGCTAGCCGTTGGGACCCCTCTATGCCTCGTCTCTGACCCTTGTATGTATCCAATGGATGGGCACCCAACATCAAGAATTTGTCGTGCATATGACAAACTATTTTTCTCCTGCTAGACCACACCACGAAATATGCTATCCCAGCTCCTGATGATGTACCTAGATATTACCTAGAACCTAGGAACCCTTTCGCTAACAAGGACTATCATCCCTTGTACGTCATGCTCACATAACACCTCAAGTTGTCTTGCCGAAAGTGCACCCTGTAGCTCACTCATGGTCAGCTCCCTAAGTGTGGACTTAGGGGTGGACCATACACTACCTCTATGACAAACCATGGACTCCCCAAGCCTGTACCTGTCAGCTCATGCCTTGATCGAATGCCACCGATGAGAAGTCTCTCTCTGGATACTTTGTATCCCAACTAACTGTCTCGAGTGAGCCTCCCATGTCTTGCTGCTTGTGATGAAGGCATCAAGCTACAACATCCAACTTCATTGTGCCTGCAAAGAATGTGGAAGTGAGACAGGCACGTAAGTCCCCATGGATATCATCAAATGATGCTCATTTGCATCCCCATCGATCTTGAGTGAGCTACACCGAAGGGTATGGCTGTTGTCCCAATGAGGCGGTCTCCCTAGAGATAATGCTCCAAAATCCGATGGGCTATTGTCACACATTAATGCGTACGACCAAGTATACCTGCACTGCTCTGCATACAAACATGCACCTTTGTGCCCCTTGGCACACAATTGCATCCGATGGCGCACCTCTGTGCACTGCTTGACACCACTACCAACTTCCATATCATCCTGAATCAGTTAATATCCCTCTTATGATGAAATAGCTGTCACTCCATGCAAAACCTCAAGGTGGTGTGAATCACTCCTACTCCATAGTGCAAGCCCGCACAACGTGAGACTCCTCTATACACCTCTATGCTCCTCTGTAGAACACTGAACTCTATGGCACAACTCTGTGCACCACTAAACACCTACGCCAACTATCGCACCACCTTGCATCATTGGCCATCCCACATATGTCAATGCATCAACTACTCTGTTAGTGAATCCAAGATGCCACTAAGAGAGTAGCTCCTGCAGCCAATATGCCACTAAGAGAGTAAGGTCTCCATATAATGCCCCCTCCTCCGACCAACCCCTGCGATAGTATGCTATTCTCCTTGTGACTCCATGCACAATCAACATGCCCAAGCAACTCACGGAGTCTGCCTGCTCCCTGTCAATTCAACCCATCACTAATGTTGATGGAGATTTGAAAGTGTGTGGTTGCTCAATAACCGAATCTGCCACACTGCCAATACCCTCACTAGCCAAATCCATAGCATAGTGTGGAACCCCACTTGGATCCCAACATCTATCATATTGCGTCACGAGTATATGGTAGGAGGCCCCACCTGGATCCCAATGCTAACCTAGGCCTCCAATATCTCCAATGTGTGGGAGCTCTTGCTGAGCTTCACTCTCGACTACGACCATCTCCATAAGTCCAACCCACTCCACTAGGTGCCAACTCAAAATCTCTCTCCATCTAATCCCAAGAGAGGGGGATCGAACATGCGAACTCTCGTACATGGAACTAGCCCTCCATCCTACGAATGTTGCACCTGTTGAAATTTCTAAGTATTACCTGTTAGAAATTTTATCTGTATTCTCTGGTTTGTTTCTCCTACTTGTTAATTACGAACAAGTTATTTAAACATATAAATATCGAAATAAACACAATATAGTCTCAACCATCTATAGATCAACCACTGAAAGAAATAGCAAACACACAAGTGACATCGTTATTTTGGACAACTCATCCCCGGAAAAACACAACTTGGGAAAACTGGGGCAACAATTATGAGGGATATTTTATTATGTAGTCGTTCTGAGTACAATTGGGTGCCAAACAGGCTCATCCGACAGTAATACCTATCTATTCGGAAGAAGATATTTGGAAAGTCTGCCCCACGAAACCCTCTCCAGCCCAATCTAGAGCTCACCGTCAGCGCAAAACTCTCTGCGTCAGCCCTCTGGGGCTCTGCGCAACCTCTCTGACCCTTTGCATCAGTCTTGCAGCCTTTGCGTGGATGATGCAAGCCTTTTTGGCCTCTGCACAGTCCCTTCTACCTCTATGTGGCTCCCTCTGGCTCAGCGTCTGCCTCTTTCTGCTTTTGCGCTGGTTTGTCGGCACTATCTCTGCGTCTTTGTCTTGACCCTCGTTGCAACCAACTGATCACTGATTCGATTTCTCTTAGCAAATGCCGCTCTAGAAAATCGAACCGACTGATCACTCTGGTGTATTCTCCAACTGACCCTCAATGCTCCTTTTATACTTTTCCTGTTGGTCCTTAAACAGTCGAGATTACATCTCTAATCAATGGCTAAGATTAGATTTGGCTTGATCCATGTCCTTTAGAACCTGCTAACCTAGTTTTATATTAATACCCATTAATATTTTATTTTTCCTAAGTTTAGACTTAGGAACTCCATTAAAAATATTAATTATTTTAATATCTCCTTAACTAGGTAGAATCTGCCCAAACCATTTCTGGGTCTTGGAGATCTCATGAGCTTTAGCCTCTCCACCAATTTTCATTACTAGAGCACATCCGATGCTACCCCAAACCAACAACACCCTGCGCAACCCATGTCGCCTCATCTCACTGGCCTAGTTGGCATCTGAAATTTGTCAAGGTGATCCTACCTCTCCCTCTCCATTGTGTAGAGGCAACCCGCAAGTGTTGTAAGCCCTATCTATGTATGTCTGAAGAGGGATGTTGTGGCACTCCAACGTACACCCTTTTAGCTGCATCGTTAGCGATGTCAACTATTCCCCAATACGAGTCTACTTGGCCATTGACTTGGCATAGATTGCTCTCGTCCCCTCCAACTCCTAATTTTGCTATAGAATGGTCTCTCGTGTTGAAAGAAATGTAACTAGGCTAGGTGTTCATAAATGTAATTTTGATATTTGTACTTATTCGAGAAAAGATAAATTATTTGATATATTTGTCAATGAGTTTCTTGCTCATTGAAAATAGGTCAAGCACATTTTGAAGTGCTTCTAGAGAGTCAAAGTCAAAATGTAATTATGATGAGACCCCTGGAGGGCATGCTACATTATACAAGGTCATGGGAACACCTCCAAGCATAGTCAAATCCTCTCCTAGCATCAACGGAGCTTGCAAGAAGCAAAATTATGAATAAAAGATGAATTACATCGAAACTGTCAAGTTGACCTAATGGACAGTTAAATCAGCTTGAAGAGGAGGGACAAACCTCTATTTATAGAGTTTATGCACTCAAAAAGTATAACGAATTCAGTATGAAACCCATAAGCAAGAAGAGGAATAAGAAGGATGAAGAAAAGCAAAAGAAAAGGGTTACAAGGATAGCGAGATAAGGAGGCCGGACAGCGAAGGCAAGAAGACGTTTTCTAGGGCATCAATAGCCACACATGAAAAGATAAAGGAGGCTTCCTGCAGTAGGAAATTATAGTGACAAGTATCTTGGTTTTGGGCTAAGAGACAAGGACTATAAGGCCTTCCCAACCAGCAAAGAATTAAAAGACAGTGAGAAAAAGGAGACTGTTTTTAGGGTTTTTGTCCACACGTGCGAGGATTTCAGAAGTCAACTATTGCGGATTTGACAACACATGATGGCAGCACATTGAGAGACCTCATTTGGATGTATAACTAGGTCTACAAGGTGTCTAAGGAAAGCGAAGAAGGTTCTCCCTATAGCGAAGTAAAGAAGCCCTAATGTTCTAGTGTTTCTCCTAAGAAGAAGAGAAGTCTGACTTAGACAAGCAATAGGAGAAGGACAAAGTACTAAGGAGCTAAGTGCTAGAAGGAAGAGGTCCATGTGCCGAAATTTATAGTGCAGAAATAGGAAGGATTGGACTCATGCTTGGAGGATATCCTAGTCAAGCGTCTAGTATTTGGTAGTTGTTCAAATAAGAAGCTTCAATAAGAGAAAACTTACAAAGGGTTTTCCTCTCAAGAGTGGGGAGGTTTTGTCCTTGGTAAAGAGCCAAACTTTGTGTTCTTGTTATTTTGTTTTGGTAGCAGTTTGATGACACACACACTAATAAGAAGAAGAAGATAAATTGTAAAAGTGCATCACAACTTGTTATCAAGTAACGAAGAATCACTTTACGCTACTTTTCCCTAGATTCTTCAACATGGTATCAGAGGTAAGGTGACACATAAAGGATAGGGCAACTCAAGAACACTCATCAAGGGGAAGCATCTACAAAGTTGAAGCATCAAGCCTAGAAGTCTTAATCACTTCAAGGACAAGAAGGATCTACAATTTGTCATTCATCAAGGAGGCCTACAAATCTAGAAGAAGAGTCTTATATAAAGGCACCTACAAAGAAGAGCAGTTTGAAGCAAGACCTACATCAAGCTGCAAGTCTTCAAGCAAACCTCATAACCAAGCAAGTCCACTTGGAGAAGGCAACTTGAAGAACATTAAGATCCAGGGAAGACAAGCCATCAACCTTCAAGGAGGAAGCAAATTCATTACATCTCAAAATCTATGAAGTAAGTACATGTCCCCTTTTGAATATACATTAATGTGTTTTTACAAGGAAAGCAATAAATTGGTAAGTACCCATAACTTTCTTGCATGGAAGAAGAGGACCGATCTACTACTCAAGGAGAATGAACTCCTAGAGCATGTCAAAGCGAATATCACTATCCCTTCTAAGGAACAGACTCAAGCCTTAGCCAAGTACAATAAGGATGAGACAAGAGCTCAAAGGATTCTGATAGAATCAATCAAAGACTCTTTCATTCCCTATATCTCCAAGTTTGAGACATCGAAAGAAATCTATGATAAGCTAGTAGAGCTATTGTCAATATCTACAACCAGAGAAGTAATATCTCTAAGGAATGAGTTATACAAGATGAAGATAACAATGGAAGGAATAGCTCCCTACTTCATGAAAATCTTTGAAATGAGAGATCAACCTCAAGAGCTTGGGGAATTCATGTTTGACAGGGAGATGACAACTATAGTACTCAATGCTCTCCCTGAGGAGTGGGGAAACTTCACATCTAGCATATATGCCAAGAAGGAAGCAACCACTCCCAGTGAAATGTGGTCTCAATGCAGAACAAAGGAAACCAGACTTAAGACAAAAGAAGATGTGGGATCAAAGGAGCAAGCATTTTCTACTATGGCCAAAGGAAAGGGTAAATTTGGCAAGTTTGGTCCATGAAGAACAAACAACAAAGACATGTCCAAGATCCAATGTTTTGGATGTCAAGAATATGGACATTACAAATGGAATTGCCCTAAGCTTAAGAAGGACAACAACAACAACAGAAAAAAGAGGGAAGAAGCTCACTTGACTCAAGAGATGAAAGAAGGAAAGAAGCAAAAGAAGGAAGATCCTTTGGATCTCTACTATGACTAGGTCAAACTCTTTACTTCTAGACTTCTAGACTTCTTTCAATGTTTTGAATAGGATAGGAGCATGTAAGATAAATTAAAATTGCATGGCTAGAATCATCCTCTAGAATCTAGCAACATGATGTACATAGAGTTCTAGATACTCATGTAGATGTAGCATTTATGATAAGAAAAAAAATGCATAAGTAGAAATATCTTCTAGAATATAGGAGCATGGCAGATATAGCTCAAGATATTCATGTAGAAGAAGCATACCTAGTATAGACCTCATACATCATGAAAGAAAATTGATCATGATAAGAATCTTAGAAGACCTACATCATCAAAAGAAAGGAAACATTTGGAAGGCAAGGATCTTTAAGATCCTATGTTGGAATCTTCAAAAGAAGGTTCATGGACCAAAGTAGATGTCTCATTGGGAATCCCATTCATGGGTTTCAAGAAAAGAATGATATGCAAGCAAGCTAAGATGAAGCAAGAATGACCACACCAAAGGATGATCAAAGGAGAATCAAGATGAAGTTTGTATGCATTAAAGTTTAATCATGTTATCATTTGTATATTATTGAGTTATGGGTATAGTTATATAACATGATCAAGCATGAAAGAATCTCTTTCACCAAGAACATGCTTGAAGGATGTACCACGATGCAATGAAGGTCAACAAAAGAATATGCTCACATAAGGAGCATAAGATTGTTGACTAAGAAGCAAGAAGAAATGCTGACAAATCTAGAAAGCAAGCAATGAAGGAATGCTCTCACAAGAAGCATTAGATGGTTGACCTATCGATCTGAGAAGAAGCAAATGAAGAAAGAGATCAAGCATGTGAAGAACAACATGATCACTGAGAATCACTATCTGACAAAATGCCTTGAAGATATCTCCCAAAAGAAGGCAGAACAACTCTGATAAAGGAAGAAAGGACCCTTGACACCTATGAAGGCCTTGGAGATACAAAAGGTGCAGATAACTGATTCTACTCTATAGAGATGTCGTGTTAAAGAAGCCATCCAACAAAAGAAGAAGCAATGTTGAAGCAATATCGGGATGAAGTCATGATGGGCTACTAGGTCAAAGCATGTAACCTAGCAAGTACATCAAAGCAACCATGAGAAGAATATTCCAAAGCATGGACAAGATGACAAAAGAGTAGCCAATATGACAAGAAAACCTGATGAATGACAAGAAAGGCACTTTCCATGAAGGAAGCAAGACATGACAATCCAGGAAGGAAAGTGATCGATGGATGGTGCCCTACATAGAAGAAGTTCGAACAAAGACTTCATGACATCAAGAAAGGAAGGAGATCAAACAACTGAAGGACCCACAAAGAAGAAGCTGCTAATGAAGGAAAGAGTCCCGAGTTAAGAGGGAGCTCTGACCGGTCCTTGATCAAGAGGGAGTTTTGGAACACCCCTGATTACAAATGAGTGACAATTGTGTTTTCCATTTTATGGGTCATGCACTACACCAAGACTGACAACCGTAAGTCTAGATGAAGGCCATGAATGGAAATGTAGAACACAAGATAGACACAACGTTCTTGTCTTCACTTGGAAGAAAAAATGGGAGGATTAGGTAATCATCTAGCATTCGATACTCTTTGAAGATGTGTAGGGCATCCAAGACAAGAGTAGGCAAGAACAACGATATTCTTTGAGGGCTGGGAACCCAAGATAAGAATAGTCCTGGAAGGTCATACGCGGAGAACACCCGGGTGGGTATGTACCTTGAGAGACAATGATGAAGGTGTCTATAAATCATTGGTCTCGCCAACATTGTAGCTCATGGTTTCGTAAAGAGATGGAGCTGTTAGTCAAGGCCTTGCACTATGACAATGTTGATGGATATGATACTATAACAGATGGATTGCAAATCCAATTTCTCTTATGTGAATTCTTCAAGATTGAAAATTGCCAAACACATTGTAATGTTCTATGAATACCTTCCTAGTTAAGAGGGAGTGTTGAAGGCAATGCAACTAGGCTAGGTTTTCATAAATGTAGTTTTGATATTTGTACTTATTCAAGAAAAGAGAAATTATTTTGATATTATTTGTCAATGAGTTTCTTGCTCATTGAAAATAGGTCAAGCACATTTTGAAGTGCTTCTAGAGAGTCAAAGTCAAAATGTAATTATGATGAGACCCCTTGAGGGCATGTTACATCTTACAAGGTTATGGGAACACCTCCATGCATAGTCAAATCCTCTTCTAGCATCAACAAAGTCTCTAAGAAGCAAAATAATGAATAAAAGATGAACTACAATGAAACTATCAAGTCGACCTAATGGACAGTTAAGTCGGCTTGAAGAGTAGGGACAAACCTCTATTTATAGAGGTTGTGCACTCAAAAAGTATAACGAATTCACTTTGAAATCCGCAAGCAAGAAGAGGAATAAGAAGGATGAAGAAAAGCAAAAGAAAAGGGTTACAAGGACAGCGAGATAAGTAGGCAAGACAATGAAGGCAAGAAGACGTTTTCTAGGGCATCAACAACCACACATGCGAAGATAAAGGAGGCTTCCTACAACAGGAAATTACAGTGACAAGTATCTTGGTTTTGGGCTAAGAGACAAGGACTATAAGGCCTCCTCAATCGATGAAGAAGAAGTAAAAGACAAAGAGAAAAATGACACTGTTTTTAGGGTTTCTGTTCACACGTGTGAAGATTTCAAAAGTCAACTATCGCAGATTTGACAATAGATGAAGGCAACACATTGAGAGACCTCATTTGGATGTATAACTAGGTCTCTAAGGAAAGCGAAGAAGGTTCTCCCTATAGCGAAGTAAAGAAGCCCTAATGTTCTAGGGTTTCTCCTAAGAAGAAGAGAAGTCTGACTTGGACAAGCAGCAGAAGAAGGATGAAGTACTAAGGAGCTAAGCAGTAGAAGGAAGAGGTCCATGTGTCGGAAGCTATAGTGCAGAAAGAGGAAGGATTTGACTCATGCTTGGAGGATATCATAGTCAACGGTTTAGGGTTTGGCAGTTGTTCAAATAAAAACCTTCAATAAGAGAAAACTTACAAAGGGTTTTCCTCTTAAGAGTGGAGAGGTTGTGCCTGGCAGAGAGCCAAACTTTGTGTTCTTGTTATTTTGTTTTGGTAGAAGTTTGATGACATGCACACACTAATAAGAAGAAGAAGATAAATTGTAAAAGTGCATCACAAATTGTTATCAAATAGCGAAGAATCACTTTACACTACTTTGCCCTAGATTCTTCAACATCTCGAACTGTTGTGATCTTCCTTTTCAATGTTAGAAGGTTGGCCTGGAGTTGTTGAAATTGTTGTGGGCGGTTGTCATCTGTAATCTCGATCATAGCTCTAAATACCTGTGTCTCCAGGCACCTCATGAATGGTGGATATGTCTCTTGGTACCTCATCAACGTTGGATACCTTTGTGTCTCCTGGCACCTCATCAACCTTTTGTAGGCGGTCATCATTTGGAAACTTGGTCACAACTTTGGGTGCATCATCGACAAATACATCCTCAATGGATGGCCCTACAGGTGTATGCTCAACTGTCTCCATCAAGGTGTCAACTGGAGCTATCAAATAAATCTTCGACAAGGGTGACTCCTGCATCGCTTTGGGTATATCTGCATGCTCCTCTTGTGCGCCACCAACGTCATGCTCTTGATTTCTAAAGCCAAGTCTCCTAGTAGAAGCACCTCCTGGTCTCACCCTCTAACTACCCTCTATATGATGATCCAGTCACTGATCTATGCTCCTCAAACTAGAGAGCCCTTTTGATCCTGGGTCCTAATGCCTCATACTCATCAATCCTATCCATGAAGGACCTCATCAAATTTACAAAGGTGTTTGGTTTCCTCTCCTTCTTCGATTCATCCAAAAAATGAGGCATGGTAGGTTGGCTAAGCTGGCCATGGGTATGGTCCTGTTGGACTACGGATGCATGTGTGTGGCTTCTCTGTTGGTTATGTATCAACATTCCCATCATTTTTTGCATCCCCTCTAGGATCTGTTGGTTTTGATCCTCTATGTACGCTTCCCCTTTTGTGTCATTGGAATGTCTATAAAGTCACCAATCATTGTGCATGCATGTCTAAAACTTCCATGATCTTGCTAGCTTCCCCACAGCTAGCCAAGATCATGCTTTGGTACCATTGTACTATTCCAATTTGAAAATTTACAGCAAATAACAAAAACATGTACAAGGAACAACGACCATAAACGAATACTACACATTCATATTAAAACACTAGGAAAATAAAGCAGAACCATTGAGCCATTTTATTAATCTCCAATGTTGAAAGTAAGTGCAAATGGAGTGAAATGAGTGCACTTGTGCTTGCTACAACAAGCATGGAAACCCAAGTGGAAATATATGAAACTCCAAGCTGAAAATGGCCCAAACTGGCAACTCGCATTGCCCAAAAAAATTAGCTGCTGCTGCTATAGCGGAATTGAGATTTCGACCCTCAAATCTACTCCAAAATTCAGCAAAATTAAATGTAGGACTTCACACCAATTCCAACAAAACCTAGAAAAATATGATGAACCCAAGTGGTGGAAATGGTCCCAGAGTGAACTACGCCCTCATCTAGTAATTTTTTGCTGCTAGTTGCTGGATGGACTAGGAATTCTGCTCTCAGAAGGGCTTGGAAAAATCTTCCAAATTAATTGGAGCCTCCTCTAAATAAACCCACCAAAACCCAAAACACGTTCGAGCTAGATCCATAAGTCACTCGTGTCCCCAAATTTGCGTGTTGCTCCCTTTTGTCCGCCAGAGAAGTTACGAGAATTAAACCGCTGCCCAAATGCCCAAATCTTCCTCTAAGAAATCCTCCCTAACTCCTGCTAATTTCTCCCCTCAATTACCAAGAGAATCCCAGCTTGAATGCTCCCCAAACTCTGAGTATTTGCAAGTGCATAGAAGCTGCCAGTAAACCCTTGCGCAAGCCCCGTAATCGACAAAATCGGCCCTTTAAAATCCAACGCTCTCACCCCTACAAATCACTAAGGAAAAACTCATTCTCCCCAAAGGATAAATATCTGCAAATTCTCCAACCAATACTCCACTGATTGCTAGCTTCTCTCAACCCCCACAAAATTCTTCTCTGCCCTTGGAGTAGCAAGCACCAGCTGATAGAAATCTGTAAAATAGCTTCTCAATGGTTTGGAATCAACTCCCCAAATTCTCTTCTAGGGTGACACTTGAAGTTCACTGAAGGAAGAGTTGGAATTTTTGCTTGGAAATTCCTTGTTCTAAACAATACCGTTGTCTTGGCTAAACAACTCAAGAGAACTAATGTTTGAATTGTAAAATGACCAAAGATGTCGAAATGAGGCTCTCCTCTATTTATAGTTGCTGCTCCATTTCCTGCTTGTGGCCCAAACTAGTTTGAACTGATTTTTTGCTTCCTCCCTTGGTTTGATTTTCCTAAGCCGATCGAATTCCCTTGGGTGGCCACCACATCACACTACAAATTTAGTTTCTTTTCTCTAATGTTTGCAACCTCTTTTTTCTCCAAAAATTAAGTGGAGCCTTCATAACCCACCTTTCCTAAGTTTTAGATGCCAAAATATTTTTCAATGCCAAAATTGCAAAAACGATGATTTTACTTAGAAAATTATTTATTGGGGATTTGAAAAAACATCATTGGGATATCCCTAATAGATAGGGGATGTTTGGGGACACGAAAATGCCATCCTATATGCCCTAGGGAACATGGTGTATGCATTCCAAATGCCCTCATGTCCATTAGATGCACAAAAGATAGGGTTGTGTCCCTGTGGAGTGACGCAAGAGAGGGAGATGGGAGTGGGAATGGCAATTTTTAAAAAATTTCAAGGAGCAGAGCATACCAAGAGTGTTTTTTATATATATGTATTTTAATATATCTTGATGCATATATATATTCATAAAGTCATGCAGAATGCTAAATTAACTATGGAAAACATGAAAACATAGATTTAACAATTGGGTTAATGATGATTATTAAAGCATCAACCATTTAGCACACATATAACCTTAATCACCTAGCAATGACAAGTTATAGCATTTTCATCAAATGAGCAGTCATCAACGACAACATCCACATTCAAGTTTCATTGTATAACATTTGTCATCAACAAACTATAATTAATAATATCAACTACAAAATGAAATAGAGCATCACATTCATTACGAAAGAGTTGTATGGTACAACTAACATTTCAATGGTGGCTTCAAAGTTCAAACTTAAATTACCGTACAATGTTTTACAAAATGGGCCATAAGAAAGACACAATGCTACATTCTAAGAGACCAAAGTTCTAAATAGGGAAAATATAAATAAATCTACTATCTACTAAGCATTGTCATCAAATTGCCAATCATCGATTGCAATGTCCACTTCAAGCTTCAACATATAACATTTGTCATCAAGAAATTTAATAGATAATATCAAATGCAAAATGAAGTAGTGCATCGTATTCATTACCAAGGAGTTGTAAGTGTTGAAGAATCTAGGGCAATTAGAGTTAATGTGATTCTTCTTAGCATGATAACTATTTGAGAGGTTTTCTTATTAGTGCAATCTTTCCTTATTATTAGAGTGTGTCTTCTTTAGTTCATGAAATAGCTTCCAAAACAAAGAGACAAGAACACAAGATGTTTTGCTTTCTGCTAAGGCCAAAACATCTCCCTCTTGGAAAGGAAAACCTGCACTACTTATAGAGATCCCAATTGACGAATACCAAGACCCTGACCTTTGACCTACTAGGCCACTCCAAGATCAAAACACAAATCCTCTTCTTACTGCTGAGATCATCATCATCATTACTGGTTCACTGAGATTATTATCATAGTACCACAAAAGTCCTTAGTGTTGCACCATTGCTTGCTTCGTCACCATGTCAACGAGTTCTTTCTACTGCTGCACTATAAAGGTCATCACTGAAATCACTATTGTTGCAACACCGCTGTACCGAGACTTATGACAACATCTAGCAGTATGGCGAGAGAGTATCACTGATATCCTTATAATAGTTATGGCAAGAATGTGATTGTGCCTTTCTTATTGATACCTCCATCGAGACTGTAATTGTATTCTCCTAGCACTGAGATCACGACCTTTATACGAAATACTGAACTATTGCCTTTATTCGAGTTTCCTGCACCATTGTACCTTGTTTGAGATTTTGAACTTCCTGTACCCATCCAAGAATGCAGAGACTTGTCCAAGATTCTGAGCTTCTGTTGTGAGTTTGGTTGCGTATATATAGTTGTCTATTCATGTATTCAAGCCGACATGACAGTGTGAAACATTGTGTCTTTTTATTAAGCTGACATGTCATTTATGTTCATTTGCAGGCCGACATGACTGTATTTTACATCGTTTAACTTGCTGCCTTCTTCAAGAGGATTGTGCTTGTCTTGGAGGGTTGATCTAGACTCTAGGTTGACTCATATACATTACATATATGCTCAAGAAGAGCTCTTTGAATCTTTGACTTTCCTATAGCACTTCAACATGTGCTGGACCTATGTAATGAGCAAGGAACTCATTTTATAATTTTACAAAAAATAATATTTCTTTTCTTTTACAAGTACAAAGATCAAAATTACATTTATGAAGACCAAACCTAGTTAAACTTTCCTCAACACTCACTCTTAACTAGGGAGGTATTCATAATGGTACTTGGTTACTCTCAATCTGAAGAATTTCTTATAAGAAGAATCGGGTTGGTAATCCCATCTGTATATCATCATATCAACTAACAACTCCATCTCTCCACAAGACAATGAGCTACAATGCCAGTGAGACCAATGATTATAGACACCTTCATAATCGTCTCTCAAGGTACATATCGACCCGAGTGTTCACTTTGTATGACCTTCTAGGACTATTCTTATCTTGGGTTCCCAATCCTCAAAGAATATCGGTCCTCTTGCCTACTCTTATCTTGGATGCTTGACACATCCTCAAAGAGCATCAGATACCAGATGATTACCCAATCCTCCATTCTTTCTTCCCAAATGAAGACAAGAATGTTGTGTCTATCTCTCCCTCTCAACTAGGGAAGATACATCCATCATGTGTCTACATTTCTCTTTACGGCCCGTGTCTACATTTCTCTTTATGGCCTTCACTAAGACTTACAACTGTTAGTCTTGGTCTAGTGCATGACACATGAAATAGAAAAAACACAACTGTCACTCCTTTTTAATTAGGGGTGACCCAATCCAAGCTCCCTCTTGATCAAGGACCTGTGAGAGCTCCCTCTTAACAAGAGACTCTCCTTTTTCATTAGCAACATCTTCTTCATGGGTCCTTCAGTTGCTTGATCAACTTCTTTCCTTGATGTCATGAAATTCAGTTGAGCTTCTTCCTTGTAGGGTATCAGGCATCGATCACTTTCCTTCTTGGTTTGTCGTGTCATTCCTTTCTTCATGGAAAGTGGCCTTCTTGATACATATTTGGAACCTTCTTCATATGACTACTTCTTTCTCATCGTGCTTCTTCCATCCACCACATGAATGCTAGTTGTACTTTTACTTAGAACTCTTGTTCGAGTAGCTCTGCATGAACTCATCCATATATTATTCAAGAAATCAAAACATAATATTAAATGAAATAATACCTTACGAGATAGCTCTTCATCATGAATCTTCATGTAGATATCAACATCCTGTGATTTACGCCGAAATTCTTCTTATAACCATGATGGATCACAGAAGCCTCAATTCTACAATCCTGCATACATGTTGACACATCTCCCAAAGATATCCATTGTCAAGGGTCTTCATTATCAGAGTCTTCATATCTTTCTAGGAGATTTCCTAGTCAAGTCTTCTTGGTCTTTTGGATGTTGATCGCCTTCATCAGGGTTGCATATTGATCTCTTCCTTCCTCACACATTCTATTCCCAGGATCTTTCAATTAGATTTTCTTAATTGTAGTCAACCACCTCATATGTCATATGAGGACATATTATGTTGATTTCATCTAGTGTGACTTATGCCTTCCTGCATCCTTTCAGAGGAGGAGATTCTTTTTCTCTTGATCATGCTTCTCAAGATAGAAGTAATGATCCTTGTTACCTGAAACCATATGACATGACATTATAGTATTAAACACAAGCATACATACCTCATTTTACCTTTAGGTCATCTAGGCTTATTCCAATAGCTTCCTTGATTGAAAAGATCTTGATTTGCATCATGTCATCTGTTAATTTTAGGCAACAATGGAATGTTCTATGCTTAAGAGTAATTTACTTCAATTTCTTTATTAGCCCAATATCAATGTCCAGTTTAGCAATCACATCAACATGATAATAAAATGCAGATATAACATAAACATAAACAGGTGAAGACATGTTAAGACAAGAGGACACAAGATGTGGCACCAGCCAAGGACAAACCCCAATGTGGGGAAACCTTTGATCAATTCTTCTTATATTCTTCAATAGTTTAGTAGAGAGAGATAGTACAAATTTACAAATCTGATAATTTATGACAGCAGCAGAAAAAAGCCCTAACCAAAAGAGTCAACATTGGTCAAACAAGGCTGAATTCTTCTCGAACCACCTTAGTCAAACGTAGTCAACTTCGACCTCCAATAGCAAACCCAAACAGTCCAAAACACTCCGAAAAATTCAGTCAAAGTCTGCAACCGAAGTCAAACTGCAACCAACAACTAGGGCTGTCAACGTTGCTCAAACTAGAGGTCAGATCTCCTCGGTTTTAGTGCCTAGATCTGTGGCCAGCCAAGGAGAAGTTGCCTCACCCAATCCGCAGTCAAAATAGCTCAACGTAAGTGGTCAGCGCAACCAAACAGTTTCCCTGTAGCTCGGTCAATGCTGGTCAACGCAACCAACTGCTTCTTCCTTCACACGTCTGAGAGATGGCTGCCCTAATTTGCATACGTAATCAAGTGAAGAGAGAGAGATGAGTGAAGATGAGGTGATGAAATAATGACTTGAGGTATCCTTTTATATGCAACGTCGAGGATGAACTGAGGGTAAAACTGCCTATTTTGCTTGTTGGTTGACCTTGACAATTTGTCAATAATATAAATAAATTCATATCTTCATTTTTACATGTTGAAATCGGATGATCTTTAGATCAATCCTACACCTCTTGGAGAGAGGAATCCAAGAAAAATATCAATTGCCATAAATAAGATGACCCATGTGGAGTTTGGCCATAGTTTCCAATTTAACATCATCACACCAGCATCCATGATGAAACACTTTCTTCATCTCTAGATTAGTGAACCCTCCGATGAGGATTGCTTTAGAGAATCTTGAGGATCTTTTATGTCCCCATCTGGCAATGTTTGCTTTTTGACTTGATGTATGATGAGCCTTGTCTTGGATGACTTTTTCCTTTCCTGCAATGTCCAATGAGGTTCCCAAGTGTTATATCCTTCATGTTTGACTACCATGGATTTTGTCGTTCATGATTCATATGGTGATGTCACAAGCTTTGGTTTCTAATGCTTGCAGGAAGCATCTTATTATCATGGTCATATCTATAACATAAGATTTAGGAGCTTATGATAGGACCCTTTTGTGAGGGATACCATCTCGATCATAGGATAGATATATTACTCCCACTTTCGTTGGCCCTTTTCTTCAGTTTCCTCCATCTTTCCGGTGATATGAGCTTCTTTCTATTGTCTTTCCATAGCATTGAATCTTAGCTATACTATTTTGTGTTGTTTGAGGACCAAACTTCCCTTTCCTTTCTGCACATGTTTGAGTCCTTTAACCTTCAAAACTTTTGCCATCAACTTGTCTTTCTCTATCTAGCATAGAGACCACAAATTGTTGAATGAGGTCATGGACATTTGTTACCTTGCCTATTAGTTAGAACAATGATGATTATCTTCATCTCCCAATTTGATCTTATGATGATATTCCTACATCCTTTGATACCCTTTACTTTCATGTAGATAAGATTTTATGTGACCTTCTTCATTGCACCTTCAAAGAGTGAGTTTTCCTTTGATGTCTCCAATATTGCTATAGGAGGGGACCTTTCATAAGTATCCCTTTCCATGAATTCGGAGGAGACCTTTTGATATGTTCAATGACTTCAACTATTTAGATGACTATGTCTATCCTCCTTCATGCAAGGAATCTTGATGAATCATCCAACCTATAGATGTCCTTGCAATCGTGGAGTCCTTTAACCAAACTTGATTATAGAATGGAAAGATACTTACGTGTCATGTAAAGATGAAATCTTCACCTTGATTGCTTTGATGATGGTTGAAGAAGATATATTAGTACTTCTTCTTGGATGACCTTCTTTTGAATGGGAGAGTCTTTCCTCAATAGAAGAGGTTTCTCCTTTTGATGAGGATGATTTGTTTCCTCCTTGGATGATCTTCTTCTAGGGCAAGGAGATGATCCTTGCTTGTTTTTATAACCTTGAAGATGACACTGCCTTCTTGCCTTCAATATGCTTTGCCTTCTTTTGTAGTGTAGATCAGGACTGCTTCTAGAATTTCAACCTGTTCCAAGATGAGGTGATCTTTGATTTTGAGGTCCTTTGAGTTACCTTGCTTTGTAGACATCTTGAAGAGGGTCTTGGTGGTCTTTTGATGATGACTGTGGAGACAAAAGATCTTGCTGTTGTAGATTGTCTCCTTGATTGCATAGACAAAAACCCTTGCTATTGTACACTATTGTTGTAGACTGATCTTTCAATTCCTTCAACTTGCTTTGATGCCCTTCTTGAAGTTGATCCTTGAGTGTCTCTTTATGCTGCCCTTCCTTTGACTTCAGCACCTTATCTACGATACCATGTTGAAGAATCTAGGGCAATTAGAGTTAATGTGATTTTTCTTAGCATGATAACTATTTGAGAGATTTTCTTATTAGTACAATCTTTCCTTATTACTAGGGTGTGTCTTCTTGAGTTCATCAAATAGCTATGAAAACAAAGAGACAAGAACACAAGATGTTTGGCTTTCTTCTAGGGCCAAAACTTGTCCCACTTGGAAAGGAAAACCTACACAAAATTCTTCTTATAGAGATTCCAATTAACGAATACCAAGACAATGACCCTTGACCTACTAGGCCACTCCAAGACCAAGACACCAATCCTCTTCTTACTGCTAAGACCATCATCATCATTACTGCTTCCCCGAGATAATTATCATAGTAACATAGAGGTGCTTACTGTTGCACCATTGCTTGCTTCATCACCATGTCAACTAGTTCTTTCTACTGCTGCACTATAAAGGTCATCACTGAGATCACTATTGTTGCAACACTGTTGTATCGAGACTGACGACAACATCTAGTAGTATCCCAAGAGAGTATCACTGAGATCCTTATAATAGTTATGACAAGAACATGACTTTTCTTTCGTATTGATACCTCCACGGAGACTATAATTGTATTCTCCTTGCACCGAGATCACAGTTGTGCCGAGAAGGTGTACCACTGTAATGCCTATCTGAAAATCATAGTGATCCTCCTTCATACGAAACACTGAAGTATTGCCTTTATCCGAGTTTCCTTCACCACTTTACCTTGTCCGAGATTCTGAACTTCCTACACCCATCTGAGATTGCAAAGACTTGTCTAAGATTCTGAGCTTCTGTGGTCACTTTAGCTGCGTATATCTAGTTTTTTGTTCATTTATTCAAGCTGACATGATAGTGTGAAATGTGTGTCTTTTTATTGAGCCGACATGTCATTTATATTCATTTGCAGGCCGGCATGACTGTGTTTTACATCGTTTAGCTTGTTGCCTTCTTCAAGAAGATTGTGCTTGTCTTGGAGGGCTGATCTAGACTCTAGGTTGACTCTTATACATTACATATATGCTCAAGAAGAGATCTTTGACTCTTTGACTTTCCTATATCACTTCAACAAGTGCTGGACCTATGTAATGAGCAAGTAACTCATTTTATAGTTTTTCAAAAATAATATTTCTTTTCTTTTACAAGTACAAAGATCAAAATTACATTTATGAAGATTGAACCTAGTTACACTTTCTTCTGTAGTAAGATGCTATTAACATTTCAAAAGTAGGTTCAAAGTTCAAAGGTCAAATTTGAACTATTATATAATGCTTGCAAAATAGGCCATCATAAAGACAAATACTATGTTCTAGTGACTAAATTCTAAACTGGGAAAAGACAAACAAATGTAGTATCTACGAAGCTTTCCTCTTGCCATGAAGAACCACTAGTTTCTTTTCCTGTGATCTATGGTGAAGAGGAGCAAGAACAAGTGGAATTATTCATGGAACACAACTTGGTCCTTGTTACCCACCAAAAGTGGGTAACCCATAGGATAATTGTTTTCTAACCATTCGTCAACCAACCAACCAGGAGCCCTATGATGATCCATAGATGGCCTTACATCAAAGTTCTACATCTATGCTTTAGTTATTGCTCACTCCCCTCTAGTATGCTTCTTGAAGGAAGGTGGGTCATCTACTGGAAGGTATTGTTGCCACACAATCTAGCAGGGCCCTAAGGAAGGGAAAAAGAACTAAGGGACAACTACTAAACTAAGTGATGACGATGGGACAATGACCCACTGTCACCTCAGTTAAAGTCCCCTTCTCTTAATGGACTTTCACCGATGGGACGAGTTCTAGTATGATTGCGATCAACTATAATAGATATTCTAGGTTTGAAGGTTCAAGGTGATGGAGCTACAACTCATTCAAAGAAAGGCTCAATAAAGGTATGAGGCTTCAAAGAAGAAAATCGCTCTCTAAGAAAATCCATAGAAAAGAAGCACCAGACCTAGGCTTTTGAGGTTTCTCGATGGTAATAGGTATTCACAAGGTCAATGCCCAAGAGAAGAAAGGGCTTATGATTTATTCCAATGAATGCTAAGATCATACAATCCTCAAAGAAGTCCCCGAGGAGGGAGAGAAAGACCTAGGTTTTTCCTTTTGGAGTAGCACCTAGGGCAAGAGATTTTATGGATGAAACTTGGGTAGATTCCCACTGAACTTGGAGCATAGGTAGCCTAGACCGTGAGCTTGATTTTTGGACCCTCAAATTTCGCCGCAAGCCCTAGATTTCTGCCTAACCTTTAGGGGAGCGAAATTTAGGTGGAGAAAGAGGAGTTTGGTCACCAAAATCCTTTGACTAGTGCCTAGTCCTATGGGCAATGGAGTCTTGAGATGCATAAGATAAGATAAAACATCTTCCAAGGAAGTTCAAAATCAATGCCTTATGTACCAATTTCAAACATTTACCCTCTTTAAGATATAATGGAGTTTCATGAAGAATCAAAGACATTCATTCACTAGGAACATTCATTACATGCCTTGCATTGGATAACATATGCAATACTCTACTAGAAAAGATTTCTAAACTTAATCTTCAATAATTAGGGCACAAATTCACATATTCCAAAGCAGCAATTCCATACATCAAAGAATTTTTAAAGAAAAATTTCATCAACAAGAAGCATTTACAAAGAGACATGTAATATATCCATCCATCATTCAAGAAGAAGCTCCAAAGAAGAAAAGTGAATCATCTTCCACACATCAAAATGCATGAAAAGATTCTCCAATAGCTCCAAAGAAAAAGTGAGTCCTTTAGAAGAGAACTAATCTGAGTGTGATGATGATCTCTCACAAATGAGAGTGAGTTCAATTTATATGAACCTCACTAGTCGAATTATCCTAATTAGCTGCCAAAACATTAAGATAATGGGTAAGAACAAGCCCTCATCGCACGCTGACCAAATTGCTTTCACAAATTATAAATTAGCCATCCAAATGCTAGCTGATTTGATGACGTCATTCTGATGTACGACTATTGGAGTGCCTTGTGGAGTCCTCTTTGTGCCAAAAAGTGAGAGAGGGCTCTATAAATCTCGAACAAGGGGATGGCCCCTTGGTCTCCATGCAAGCCATCATGTGGGGCCCTAAAGTGTGCTTGGGGTACAAATGTTGGTATCATGGGTCTCCAAATGATAGAATAAACTGTATAATGCTCCAAATGAGGGCTTTGATGATGGTGCCTGCCCTCCCTTGTCTCAAAGATGAGACAAACCTCCTATGGGCCTTGGATCAATTGCCATAATATGCTAAGCCGACTGGGGCACACTAGTCCAAGTGCATCATGTTGCGCATAATGTGGGGCAATGAACAGACTGTTAAGGGTGCTGAAAGTGCCCATGGCATGAAATGATGCTCTAACACACGATTGAGTCCCATGGCTCTTAATGCATCCCCTATGAGTGTCAATATGATTCTCTGATGGGCTTGGTGTTGGAAAAGTTACTAGGTTTGGTCTTCATAATTGTCTTTGTACTCATGTCATTATGTATTTCTTATGAAACAAAAGAAGACAAAAAAATTATTATTTTCAAGCATGAGTTTCATGCTTCTTTTGGTTGCTTAACTAGGTAAAGCATGTTCTTCATGTTGCTAGGGTTTGTCATGAGTCAAGAAAGTCAATATGAATTGTATAAGACCCATTTGGCCATGTTGTAACATATAAAAGAATCTATTTTTGAGTCTAGAAAGTCAAGAAATCCTCCAAGTACAAGTAGGCCCAAACAAGGACAAGTCTGTCGAAAGGAAGGCTATTCGATCTCACAAGAAGATTATAAATAAGAAGGATTTCGACTCATTTGAAGCACTCACACAACAAGTTCAATCTGCAATTGAAGAAGAAGAAAAGGAAGTGCATAGGGCAAGAAACCAAGCAGAATCACCCAACGAAAGAAGGAAGGATGAAGGAAGATCTAAATTTGTCCACACAAGCAAAATCTAGGGTTTTTGGGTTTATTGCAGGGACGCAGTTTGCAGGCTGAAGGTACATATCTGAAGTGAAGTCTGAGACCTATTGGGAGCATACTTGAAGAAGGTTCAATCTTTGCTGACTTGGAATAATTCATCTGTTTAAAGAAGATCTTGTTGAGGGGCTGGCTTAGTACTTGGAGGAGGTTTGACTTTGGTCATTGGGTCTTGAAGGTCTCATTTTGATCTAATTCTATAAGAAGGAGATTTTTCAGGTTTTCCCCAAGTTGTGGAGTTTTGCCCTTGTGTGGAACCTCTATCTTGTGTCTATTGACTCTTGGGATCTTCATGTTTATATTTTGATAATTGCTTGATGAAAGAGAATACAACTAATTTAATAAAAAACCAACAAAGTTCACAAGTAATTATCATGTCAAGGAGAATCGACAATAATCTACATCTTCTTTGATTTTTCAACATGGTATCAAAACTATGGTTGACAGAGGAGGCTACAAGATCACAAAGTTGTTGGAATTATGAAAAGAAAGGAAGCCTACTACAAAAAGATTGAATACAAGTCTGACTGTGGGCTGACATAAAAATCTATATTCTTGAACTTTTGGGCACATCAAGTAATCCGAGTTCCATCTAAAATGAAGACGAGTTCATTCGAGATCTGGAAATCAGAAAAAATCCAAGTCTGTTGATGCAATGATCTCCTACTTTGATACGAGGTTCCTTCTTATATGACTAATCATAAGTTGTGACAGTGAAATTTATAACCAAAAATCCAATGATCCGAAATCATCAAAAGAACTAAAGCATATTTGACGAATGGTGATGTGAGTTCCTTATTAACTATGAAAAGGTTAACAATAAAATGATACAAGCTACAAAGTTGTTCTATGACTCAAGATCTTCATGTATGGCATCTCCTCTAATATATGACGAAGATACAAGGCCATGAAACTACACCTATACAATGATTTGGGTTGCAATTCGAAGTTGAAGGTCTTTTGCTTGTTGCAAAGGTAAAAAAATGATATGGACTGTCACCAAGACAATATATGTCTATGCTACTTCAAAATTCATGTATCCAAATTACTCTCTTTGAGCTAGACCGTTACAGTGATCAATGGGTTAAGCTTGAAGAGATGAGCTACTAAGGAGATTCTAATCTAATCCATCAACTAAGTGCAAATCATCATAAGAGAACATTTGTAATAGCCGAGCTCAAGGAGGACAAGAACGAAGATATTTGAGGACTAGTTTTGGGTCTATTTGTATCTATTGTAGATTTGAGAAAGAGGAAAAGGCTGGGCAATTGAGAAGAAGCCCGTTCTATGCTTGTTGAGGCTTGAACTCGTCTAGGAGATGGGAACATAAGTTCTGTTCGATTGAAGGAAGGACCGTAGTTTTGTAGTGTTTTGTCAGAAAAAAAAAATCGTTTTCAAGGGCACAAAAATTTCAAGCAAATAGTTGGATAGAGGCCAAGTATGATGGAAGATGAGACAAGTTGTTAGGAAGGGTGCTTGTAGAATTTTGAAAGAAAATTGAAGCAGGATGGAGGGCGATTGCAGTGCCCTAACCAGGTCGAAATACTATTGCAGAAGGCACAAGACGTAGAACATTGTGAAAAGCTAAATCGAAGCTTGGAGAAGTAACCAACCTTGGAGAGAGGCTATTCTGTGCATATTTGTGCCAAGATTAAGAATGGTTTCTCTAGTAACAAGTCCGAACCTTTTACATTGTGACCTAGTTGCATGTCGAGACATGTAGGTATCTTGCTGGAAGGCGGTACAAAGGGACAACGAGTTTTAGGACCTTGTTAGAAGAGCTAAGCCACAATGTTTGGAGGCATTTGTGGTTGCAAAAGCCCTAATAAAGGGATGAAAAGCTCGGAATCTAGGGCACAATACCAAATTCCATCTAAGACAGAAAAATGTATGTTTTAATCTTCTTAAGTTGATGTTGTTTAAAGACATCTTGAAGTTATTTGAGGCAGATCTATGAAAACCGTAAGGACAATGAAGCAATGGACATTCACTATCAAGTGGGTTATGTTTGGAAAACTATGTGATGGAAATCATGAAGATATTAGAAGGTAGTTTGATTGATGCCCTAAAGATTGTCAACCAGAGGACAATTAAAGGGCTAAAGACAGTCATCTTAGAGGCAACTAAAGGACTAACAAGAAGGTTTGTTTGAAGACCCTGGGATTTGGCTACTTTGAAAAGGATGAGAATAATAACTAGAGACTATAAAGTTATGTTAACTGACGAAGACTGTTTGGAGAGTTTAGCCAAGTTGTGTTCAAAACAATGGATTGTCTAACCTTTTGATAATTAGTCTATTGAAGAAATTGTGTGATGGATTATCTTCAAGGCGAAAAGTGGTGTAGGAAGTAGTAGTGGAAGACCTCAAGTACAGGACAACGATCTATTAGGAGGTAGAGTTGGATCCCTTGAAAGGTGAGCAGTATTAAGTTGTAAGAGGACTGATAGAGGAAAGATGCAATTACAACTCGTTGATGTAAGAGAAGTATGAGTACTTCTGACACAAGATGAGGATTGTTGATAAAATCTCCTTGGTTGAGAGGGAGTGAGCATGGATTCCTCTCAGGTTGAGAGGGAATAAGGTTGGACACATGTTCTCCCTATGTCATGTACTAGGCCAAGACTAACACCCATAAGTCTAGTACATGCATCACGAATAGGGAGAATGATGATTTGAATTAGCTTGGTTCTCCTTGTGTCAGGTACTGTGACAGATTAGGACTAGTATCCTAAGTCAAGTACATGGACATGGATAAGGAGAAGGATGGATTGGATAAGCATCTTGGATAGACATTCTTGAGTCATGTAATGTGATGGATTAGGATGGAGATCCTAAGTCACATGGACTTGGATAAGAATGGTCCGATGGATAGACATTTCTTCAAGGGAAATGGTTCGGTGGTAGATATACGCCATGTATCCTAGGCGAAGTATGTACCTTGGTGAGGCAGCGTGGTGTCCTATGGAATGCCTCCCAACATTGTGCTCTAATCTTGTAAGAGATAGAGTGTAATGTGACAATGCTGACTATGATGATGTTTTGATGCTTATCAATTTGGATCCATTCTTATGAGAATATTTCAACTTGAGATGGACTTGTTGAGTCACTATGAATACCCCCTTAGTTAAGAGGGAGTGTTGGAAAAGTAACTAGGTTTGGTCTTCATAATTATTTTTGTACTTGTCATTATGTATTTCTTGTGTAACAAAAGAAGAAAGAAAATTATTATTTTCAAGCATGGGTTTCATGCTTCTTTTGATTGGTCAACTAGGTCAAGCACATTCTTCATGCTTCTAGGCTTTGTCATGAGTCAATAAAGTGAATATGAATTGTATAAGACCCTTTTGGACATGTTGTAACATATAAAATAATTTATTTTTTAGTCTAAAAAGCTATGTTGCAAGGAAACGTGGGTTCGGGGACGGGTACAGGGACGGGGACGGGGACGGGGACGGGGACGTCATTTTTTGAAACAAGGTGCGTGGGTTCGTTGGGGGTATATTATAATTTATAATATAAATATATAAATATTATATTTTATAAAATTATAATTATTATTGTGATTTGTTATATTTTCAAACTTTAAACAAGTAAACTAAAATACTTATGATTTTAAACTTTACAAATATTTAACATGCACATCATTGAACATTCAACATTCACAATGAAATTTCAAAATTTCTAGTGTTAATATCAAGTGCAAATTGGAGTTTACATATTAATAAGAATCATGATATATGTCCATTGTCATTCTACATTCAAAATTTGCCTTAAGGCATCTCCAAACAAAAACTAGGAAATTTTAAAATATTAAAATAAAAATAGCTAATAATGAACAATGACTTCCTCAAGCCATGTCATCAACATCACTTAGATCTTCAGTTAGCATGCTCTCCAGGTAGGAATCACTCTCATCTTGAGGCTCTTTATCATCCATAGCAACTGGAGGTAGCTCAATAAGGCCATCTAGTCGTATCTCCTCGCCCACACACATAACATCATCTGTGTATTGGTCCCATCTCTTGAAAGGACCCTCCTTATAACCAAGATCTTTTTGAGATATGAGACAAAGTGTGCTATGAATGTACACTAAGTTCTCTGCCTTCTTTGAGCCCAACCTATTTCTCTTTACTGAATGGACAAAGGCATAAGTACTCCAATTCCTCTCGAAAGATGCAGAACTAGCTACTTGGAATATTAGGGAAAGCCCATTAAATTAATTAAAAATTTAAAAATAAAAACTAAAATGAACTCCAAAGAACTTGATTTTGGGGTTCCAAGTACCCATCATCAGTGTTCTTCGTACCTATCAAGACAAAAGAACCCAAATTTTTTTAATGGAGAACCTGGTTCTTCATAGAAGAACCCGGTTCTTATGGGTTCTTCTCAGAAGCACCCATACCAGAATCCGGTAGTTGGGTTCGAGAACCCAGGACGGGTTCGAGAACCCAACCCCTGGGTTCGGGAACCCATGCAACATAGCTAAAAAGTCAAGGAATCCTCTAAGTATGAGTTGGCCCAAACAAGGACAAGTCTTCCCAGAGGAAGGTTATTAGATCTCATAAGAAGACTAGAAATAAGAAGCACTTCGACTCATTTGAAGCACTCTCACAGAACAAGTTGAATCTAAAATTGAAGAAGAAGAAAAGAAAGGCGAAGGGCAAGAAACCAAGGAGAATCACCTAGCGAAGTAAGGAAGGATGAAGGAAGACCTAAATCTGTCCACACAAGAAAAATCTAGGGTTTTTATGTTTACTGTAGGGTCAAAGATTGCAGGTCGAAGGTACAAATCTGAAGTGAAGGCCGAGACCTATTGGGAGTAGACTTGAAGAAGGTTCAATCTTTGTTGACTTGGAAGAATTCACCTTGTTTAAAGAAGATCTTGTTAAGGGGCTAGCTTAGTACAAAAATGTCTTTTCCAAAATATATTAAAAACTTATAAATTCTAAAGCATGTAAAACAAGATATATAAAGCTACAAGCAAAGGACTTAATAGTGTAAGTCCCTAATGTCGGGTTCTTCAGGCTTGCCTTTCTTTGAGTCTCCTTCTATAGCAAGGTTGGCTTGATCCCTTCCTCTCTTCTTATTCTTTGGATTCTCGGGACAGTCACTCTTGTAGTGACCCTTCTTATGACATTGATAACACTCTATCTTGGACGTGTCAACGTTCTTCCTTGGTCCCTTCGATCTCCTTCCTTTATGATGAGCAACGTATGCACTGTGCAGTTGATACTCCTTCAGGATTCGTAACCATAGAGATCCTTAGTTCTTCTTGACTAGAGGCGGTCCACAATTCTTCAAAGGTGGGAGCTACCTTCCAGTTGTTGAGACCTGCAACAAATGCACCCCAAGAGGGTGGCAATCCTAATAGAGCAGTGATCACAAGTTCTTTGTTTGGAATGATCTCATCAATGGCCAAGAGATCATCCTTGAGTCTTGCTATCTTCACAAAGAAGGTTGCCACAGTATCTTCTTTAGTCATCTTCGTAATCCTCAGCTCATTCTTCAAACTTGCTACTTGTTCGATGTTCTTGATGGTAAATAGCTTCGACAAGGCTTCATACATTTCATGTGCACGATCGATGTTATCTATGAATGGGACAAGATTGTCCTTTGTTGTTATGCTCTTGACCTGCGAGAAGATCCCATAATACCAAATATACGAAGAAACACAACCCAGAACACAAAACAAAATGAGAAATAACAGCATGTATTTTATTATTCAGAGATGAAAGCAATGTTCACTTGCCTCTTCGAGGGGGCAGCCTCCAGTAGAGTAGGGCTCGATGACAAAATAAGACACGACGCTCGTCAATGGGGAGTCTCTATCTTTTATATAGGATTCATACATGCAATACCATGGGCCAATACCATGGTTCTCTTAATACCATCTATCTAATACCATGGCCCGTTTGCAACTAACTGTGGTCCCTTTCTTTAAATGCGGGTCAACCACTTACAATTATTAATATGGATTTTATTGACTCTTTGAATAACTATAACTATGACTCGACCCTATTACATAAATAAAGGGGTTAGGGTTGGACCCTAACATGCCCTCCCCCATAAAAACAACCTTGTCCTCAAGGCTGAAGCTGCGGAAACTGCTGAAGAATAGTAGATGGTTCCCAGGTTGCATCTTCTGAAGAGGTGTCTTTCCACTTGACGATGACTTCCTTGATCGTGCAGCCGTGCAGATGTCGAGCTCGCATGTCAAGGATATATTCAGGTTGGAGCCAAAATGAACCTTCTTCATCCAATTTAGGTAGATTGGTTTGAATTCTGCAATTGTAGGCTACCTCTACAATGCGCTGAAGTATTCGATAAGGTTCGTAGAATTTTGGAGATAATTTCTGACTTCCCTTGTCTTTGAGTGATGTTTGCTTGTATGGTTGTAGCCTCAAGAATACCTGATCCCCTTCTTGAAATGTGCACTCCAAAAGATGTTGGTCTGCCTATTGCTTCATGCAATTTTGAGCTTGATGGAGATTATCTTTGAGACGAGCTAGCATGGTTACACGGTTCTGTAAGAGTTGATCCACTGCTTGCACCTTAGAGCATCCAGGGATATAAGAAGTAGGTGAAGGGGGGAGTTGACCATAAACTACTTCATATGGAGTCATCTTGGTGGCGGCATGATAGTTAGTATTATACCACCATTCAGCTAAAGGTAATCACTGTACCCGTTGATGTTGCTTTTATGAAGTGAAGCACCTGAGGTAGGTCTCCAGACATTTGTTGACTACTTCAATTTGACCATCAGTTCGGGGATGATAGGAAGTACTTAGTTGGAGTTGGGTGCCTTGTAGCTTGAAAAGTTCCCGCCAAAAGTTACTGGTGAAGATCGGGTCACGATCAGACACAATGGAAGTGGGCATGCCATGCAATTTGAAGATCTGGTCCATGAAAGATTGAGCCACCAAAGTGGGGGTAAAAGGGTGGGTTAGGGCGCAAAAATGAGCATACTTAGAAAGTCCATCCACAACCACCATGATGACTAACTTGTTGCTTGACTTCGAAAGACCAATAATGAAATCCATAGAAGCATCCGTCCAGATTGAGGCAGGGATGGGCAATGGTTGTAAAGTGCCTGGGGACTTATTTTTTCTCCTTTGTGGCGCTGACACACATCACATTCAGCTACAAAAGTAAGAATGTCAGTTTTCATGCCTGTCCAAAAGAAGGAATGACGAGTGTGAGCGTAAGTCTTTTGAAAGCCTGCATGGCCTGCAGTGGGAGATAAGTGCAGCTCTGCCAAAATGCTTGTTTTGAGGGTGAATGTCTGTGATATCACTAGTCTATCCTTGTAGCGAAAAATCTCATCCTTCCAAGAGTAGCCCATTCCTTGCAAGTTATTAATGAGTTGGGAGGGTGAAGGATGTGAAAACCATTCCTTGCGGGCTTCTTCAATCCAATTTGGAATGGGAAGACAGATTGCTAGTAGGGTGTTGTCCTCCTCAAATTGGCGTGATAAAGCAACCGCTATGACATTTTCACGCCCTTTCTTGTAAATTATCTCATAATCATATCCCAACATTTTGGCTAGCCATTTATTTTGTTGTGGTGAGGATAATCGTTGCTCCAAAAAATATTTAAGGCTTTGATGGTCTGTGCGGATATGGAAACACCGCCCCAATAAGTATGGTCGTTAGGTATCCACTGCGTGTAAGATGGCCATCATCTCCTTCTCATAGGTAGATTGTCCTAGATGTTTCCCACTTAGTTGGTCGCTGGTGAAGGCCAAGGGTCGACCTTTTTTTATTAAGACAACCCCAATACCCATACCTGAAGCATCACATTCAATCACAAAAGATTTGGTGAAGTCGAGTAGTGCCAATACGGGAGTGGAACACATGGCCTGTTTGAGAGCTATAAATGCCTGTTGTGCTTCATCAGTCAAGAGGAATGAATTTTTCTTGAGAAGGTGAGTGAGTGGTCTAGCAATGCGACCATAGTTGCGGACAAATTTGCGATAGTAGCCGGTGAGACCCAAGAATCCTCTCAAACTCTTCAAGGTCTTTGGTTGGGGCCAATCCTGCATTGCCTAGATCTTTTTGGGATCCACCCTGACACCTTCATGCTCCACAATGTGGCCCAAATACTCGACTTTTTTCATGCCAAAAGAGCACTTGGACAATTTGACAAATAATTTATGCTTCCGGAGAAGTTGCAAGAGCAGGTCTACATGCTGAAGATGTTTTCCCAGGTGAGGCTGTAGATGAGAATGTCATCAAAGAAAACGAGGACAAATTTTCTAAGAT
The DNA here is from genome assembly GCA_000404065.3 of Pinus taeda. NCBI lineage: Eukaryota > Viridiplantae > Streptophyta > Pinopsida > Pinales > Pinaceae > Pinus > Pinus taeda. The sequence continues at coordinate 98,450 of APFE031658737.1, read as the reverse complement.
ATGGTTTGAGCAGGTGATTCATGAGGCTTTGAAAAGTGGATGGGGCATTACAAAGGCCAAATGGCATGACCAGGAATTCATAATGGCCTTCATGAGTTCGGAAAGCAATCTTGGGAATGTCTACTTCTTTCATGCGTATTTGGTGATAGCTTGAGCGAAGATCTAGCTTAGTAAAGAATTGAGCACCATTTAGTTCATCCAGCAAATCATCAACAACCAGTATGGGGAACTTATCTTTGACCGTATGTTTGTTGAGGGCCCTGAAGTCTGGACACATGTGCCATTCCCCATCATTCTTGAGCACCATGACCACAGGTGATGAATAAGGACTGATGCTAGGATGAATGACACCGACTTCCAGGAGTTCCTTGATGATTTTTTCAATTTCATTCTTTTGGGCGAAAGGGCATCTATATGGGCGCACATTTAGTGGTTGTGCCCCTGGGACCAAAGTGATGTTATGATCATGTTCCCCTCTAGAGGGTGGAAGCTCATGAGGTTTGTCAAAGACCTGCGGGTGGCTGTTTAAGACCTGTTGCATCTCAGGATGAATATGAAGAGTAGTGGGCTCGATGGCCTGGATGGCATTAAATTAGGCATTAACTCCATGATGGCCCTTTTGTAACAACTTTTCCATTTGATGTGAGCTGATGATAGAAGGAGTACCTTCCTGGAGTCCGCGAACGGTATGCGTGTGGTCCTTCTGCTTAAAGCTCATGTATAACTCGTGGAAATCCATTGTGATTGGGCCTAGTGTGCATAGCCATTCAACAGCCAAGACAATGTCACAACCACCCATGTTGATGGCAAACATGTGGGTCTTTAGGTGGTAATCTCCCATCTGAAGTTTGATATTTTCATAGCAGCCTGCACATTTTATTGTCCCCCCATCAATAATCTGAACTTGGAAATTAGAGACTGCTCTGACAAAACAATGCACAGCTTCTGCAACTCTCTGATGGATAAAGTTATGCATGCTGCCACTATCAATCAATACTACTACAGGGCGATGTTTAATAAAACCTCTGATTTTGAGAGTTTGGGGAGAAGAAATGCCTGCCAAAGCATGGAGCGAGATAATTGGTTCTTTTGGTGTAGCTGGGAGCTCATTGTCCTGTTGGTTGTCCTCATCTTCCTCCTCTGGTCCCTCAAAGGGTGGGGCTTCCTTAGATGAACTGTCATCAGTAGCATCAATTTGAAAGAATTTGGGTTCCTTGCATTTATGTCTCGGGGAGTATTTGTCATCACAGTAGTAATACAATCCTTGCTTTCTTCTTTCAACCATTTTTGCGGGGGACACCTTTTGAACCTTAAGTGTTTGGGTAGTGCCCTGAGCCTAGGAAGGGTGTCCCTTGGCTATGAAATTTGGACGAAGCGACAAGGTCGCTAAAGCATGTTCCCCTTCGATAGCCTTTGTGCAAGCTTCCATCCATGTGGCTGGGTGGTGCATCCGGACATGGGCTTGGATGGCGTCGTTGAGACCACTCATAAAACATTCCAAGTAGAATTCATCTCCTAGATCTGCGGTGCGGAAGGCTAATGTCCCAAAGGCTGTAATATAGTCGTTTACTGTGCCTGTTTGTCTGAGCTTAGATAGATGACCCAAAAAATTAGGTTCACGGTCAAAGCGGTCACAAATCGATTTTGCGGACACCTGCCAAGTAATTGTCCTTGGATAGCATTTCTGATGCCACTGCCAACATTGCCATCTCTCTTGATCCAAGTAAAGGCCTCCCACACGTAGCTTAGTATCATCATCTACCATGTGATTCAGAGTGAAATATTGGTCCATTTGTGATAGCCACATTGCCGGATTAGAGCCATCAAATTTGTACATGTCCAACTTGGGTGGTCGAGGGTGGGAATGTTGGTGATTTCCATGGAAGTGAAGATGATGGCTAGATTCTCCTTCATGGTCTTCATTAAAAGCATATGCCTCTGATTGTAACGCCGACTTGCCCTTTTTGACTGTTTATTAATGTTTTGATCTACACTGTTAAAGCTTCCAACCGTTTTTCAATGGTCTCCATCTTCTCATTGGCGATGGCTTGAGCTCTGGTTTGTACCATACACAGATCTGGGTCACTTGTCGTCACTGTGAAAAAATTTGGGACCACCCGAAAATTGAAGCTAACAAGTGAATGGTACCACCTCGCTCAGCTCATCGTCCTGATTCTTATGGGCTAAGTCTCTTATAAGCTTCCTGGGAGGGCCTCAGATATTTTTTTTTTTAATTTAATTTGTTAATTTAATTTTTATAATTACTCTGAAAGGAGTTTTACTCCCCGCTTATCAATACTGCAGTAGCCAATTTCTAGAAAAGTTAATCCTGCCCAATGTCCTGCGAGAATCGCCCCAGGGTATAGGAACCACAAGCCTCCCTGCACAAATGGTCTAATCTGTCAGCGAAACCCTCAACTGCTGAATGTGATTTGGATGGCGGCAGCAACAAAACCCCAACTGCTAGATCTGAATGGTATTGTGGTGGCAGACCCTGAACTGGTGGATCTGATTGTTGTGGCGGCGACAGAACCCCAACTACTAGATCTGATCTGGCAAAGAAGATGATGGGCGATCTTCAAAGAGACGAGGGAACTATGGTCTCAAGGAGTGTCAGGTGCTACAGATCGCAATATACATAAGGGTCCAACAGTAGTACTTGGCCTAATCTTTCAGGGCACTAACTAAGGAGGATCAATCGTACCCTTAGTCGTACTACCGACTAGCCTATCGTACATGCGAGTAATCTCCCCGAGCGTTGTTCTCGGTGTATTGTAGCAGCAAAATGGCCGACGGTTTATCTACGACGAGGTTTCAGGTGAGCCTAGGGGGCTTCTGATATACCCAAGGGTACGTGGAAGACAGTTCGTGCACGGTTCTGTCTAATGCGCTACTACTCGAAGGGGTACCCACAGGGGTTACAAGGGAGTCCAACAAGCGTGACCACCTCTTGTATTTCTTGCGTGCATGCCTTCCCAAATTTGCAGGTTTATGTGCTCAACGACAGATCCCATGGCTTAAAGACGCTGAAACACGTCTCTAGCCAAAAAAAAAAAATTCTGCTAAAAATGGAGATACTAGCGGCCTTGGAAAGTGCTCTAATACCACTTGTTATGCTCTTGACCTGTGAGAAGATGCCAGAATACCAAATATACGAAGAAACACAACCCAAAACACACAACAAAATGAGAAATAACAGCATGTATTTTATTATAAAGAGATGAAAGCAATGTTCACTTTCCTCTTCGAGGGGGCAACCTCCAATAGAGTAGGGCTCGATTACAAAATAAGACACGACGCTCCTCAATGGGGAGTCTTTATCCTTTATATAGGATTCATACATGCAATACCATGGGCCAGTACCATGGTTCTCTTAATACCATTTATCTAATACCATGGCCCATTTGCAACTAATTGTGGTCCCTCTCCTTAAATGTGGGTCAACCACTTACAATTATTAGTGGCCTTTATTGACTCTCTAACTAACTATAACTATGACTCGACTCTATTACATAAATAAGGGGGTTAGGGTGGACCCTAACATTTGTCCCTTTTACCATCAGAGTCATGGCCACCAATTCTAATTCCTTGTATTTCGCTTTGTCGGCATCACTGGCTTCTTCTGTAGGCTTCTTTACATATCCTCTTACCAAGTCCAACACCTTGTTTTTTTTCGAGGAGTAGGTCAATCCTCTTCTTCTAGGCCCTGAAGTTAGAGGCTCCTTCAAATTTGTTTTCACCCTTGATTGAGTTAGACATTTTCCTTGAATATAATAGACTCCTTGTTAATTTTAGGTATGTTCTATGCTAGAGCAATTTATTTAATTTCTTTTCCATATTAGTAGTCACATTAGCATAAGTAAATTGCAGATAGAACATAAATATAAATCACAGAAGACAAGCCAAGACAAGAGTACACAAGATTTGGCGCAAGCCAGGGACAAACCCCACAATGTGTGGGGAAACCCTTTGATCAAATCTTCTTTTATCTTCAAAGTTCAGTAGAGAAAGAGAGAGAGAGAGATAATACATTTACAATAGAAGTCAACACTCTGACTTATTTGGATCTGAGCATAGATCATTTCCTATAATGATGAGATCAGTTGAAGACATTTTGCTTCAACTGAATCTCTTTGGTGACAACTTCACCTATCCATTTCGTTCATCTGCTGCACCTTACTGTGTACCACCATCATGCTACATCATGCATCTTCATGCTGCTCATGATCACTGTGCTACCCATACATCAAGTTGTCCATGACTTCATGCTTCATGTTGCTCATGCATCATCATGCTTCATGCTACCCATGCTAATATGAATCATCCATCATGTTGCCCATATATATATCATGCTGCTCATGATCTCATCTCCATGCTGCATTATGCTTGATCTACATCATGATGCTGCCCATGCCATATATGTTGTTTGCTAAATTATACATAGCGTGTCTTCCATGCCATGTCAATGAATATGCTGACACAATTCCACTAAAGATTGTTACAATCATACCATTGACTGCTATATCAACATTACCGCCCATCAAGTCTTCAAGGTCATGAGTCTTCATGCACTATGATAGATGACATCGTATAGTCATTGTTGTGCATATAGAGCATTTCCAACGGATTAGATGTTTCCACACCTGACTATCATTTCCTGTATAGACTGTGTTATATCATGGTAGAGTTCTGTGCGTATATGGTCATGTCTAATTCATAACACATATATACAACGGATTAAGGTTCATGTAGCTATGTGTTTGCTATCACACGTCGCTGTGCGTTTGCTCCATGACTGTGTGTGGAGTTCCTGTGTCAATGTCTATCTGCGCAGGAAGGTCTTTATGATTGCGTATTTATTCCTTGCATATTAAAGTCTTCAAGATATTGATTGCGTGCGTATAGACTGCAGGTTCCTTCATATCACAGCGGCTCCTCTTCGAATCTCAAAATCATCCAAATATGAGTTCTGTGCTTTTATGGTTGCTTCTGGACAGCGTTCCCTTGACTGTGTTAATAACTTCATTGCGAGTTAGGGCTTCTGGACAGCGTATGAACTGCGTGGATGTCTTTATTGCCGGCTCAACGTATAGGGATTCCACAACTGTGTGTATATATATCTATGACTGCGGATATATACATTTCCTCATTGTTTTCCAGCGTATATGTGTCTCTATTCACAATGTAATAGTCTCCAGCATGAACAGAATGCAGTTCCTCATTATTAACAGTGTATATATCTCCATGAACAACGTAATAATGTCTTCCTTGATATGCGACTAAGTGTCTCTATTTCCAGCGTTGAATTAGGGCATCCTTCATTATTGTCTCTCCTTCTCCGAAAACCCAAGACGTGGAGAGGAGATCACATGAAGAAATGTGTGTTGCTAATGACTCCAAATCCTCTCTTATTTATACTAAAAACGTAGAGGTTGAATAGACACGTCGGTTGGGCTTCTAAGCCTACATAAGACGCTGGTCGGCTTGATAATAATTCCGTAATCAAAATAAATTCATATCGCCATAAATACTTATCGGAATCGGATGATCTTTAAATCAACCCTACACCTCTCGACGAGAGGGATCCAATAAAAATATCAGCTGCCATAAATAAGTTGACCCACATGGAGTTTGGCCCTAGTTGCGAATTTAACACTCCCTCTCAACTAGGGAGAACTCCATCCGGTGATCCGTAAGTCCGACTGTACTATCTCTGCCATCAGTGCCCTGCACTGCTCTGTCCAACTCTGCTCAGCTCTGTTGGCTCTGCTATGCTCTGCTCAGCTTTGCTCTACTGGCTCTGCTAGCTCTGCTTTGATCTACTCAGCTCTGCTGGCTCTGCTATGCTATGCTCAGCTTTGTTTTGCTAGCTCTGCTTAGCTTTGCTATGCTCTGCTCTGCTCAACTTTGTTGGCTTTGCTCGCTCTACTAGCTCTGCTCTGCTCTAGTGAACTATGAAGAAGAAGAATTGATCGAGAATGTCTCATACCATTCTCCACTGACCTGAAGTCAGTCTCAAAGTGCGTACCACTGGTCCTAGACGAGTCTCAACCGACCCAAAGTCAGTGTCATAGTATGTACCACTCTCACTGGTCCCAGACCAGTCCTACACTGGCATGAAGTCAGTCTCAGAGTATGTACCACTTGTCCCAGACTAGTCTCAACCGATCCAAAGTCAGCGTCATAGTATGTACCACTCTCACTGGTCCCAGACCAGTCCTACACTGACACGAAGTCAGTCTCAGAGTATGTACCACTTGTCCCATACCAGTTTCAACCAACCCGAAGTCAGCGTCATAGTATGGTACAACTCCTACCACTGGTCCCAGACTAGTATCGTAGGCTGAGAGAGTGTACCACTGGTCCCAGCCCAATCTCAACCGACCCGAAGTCAGCGCCATAGTATGTACCACTTTCACTGGTCCTAGACCAGTCCTACACTAACACGAAGTCAGTCTCAAAGTATGTACCACTGGTCCTAGACCAGTCTCAACCGACCCAAAGTTAGTGTCATAGTATGGTACAACTCCTACGATTGGTCCCAGACCAATGTCATTGATCCCAGATCAATGGAGGTCATCCTAGCGTAGGGAGTACGATAGACACAACGATGCATCCATCGGTACTACTATGGTCCCTAATTTCATTTCCCTGCTCATTGATCAGATGAGAGGTACTTCCCATGAGTCCCAGACTGCATGGGTAGGATGCCTCAACAGGAGAACTAATCAATCCTGTCCTCACAGGAGAACACATCAATCCTGCTACAATCGCCATGGAGAACACATCAATCCAGGCCTCACAAGTGAACACATCAATCCTGCTACAATCGCCATGGAGAACACATTAATCCAGGCCTCACAGGAGAACACATCAATCCTGCTACAATTCCCATGGAGAACACATAATCCAGGCCTCATAGGAGAACACATCAATCCTCCTACAATCGCCATGGAGAACACATCAATCCAGGCCTCACAAGAGAACTGATCATCCTGCTACGCAGGAGAGCTAATCATCCTATTCCACAAGAGAGCAAATCATCTTGTCCCACAAGAGAGTGAATCATCTTGTTCTAGTGTGCACCACCAGGGGAGGGTGAGTCACCATGTGGTCATATGTTGCTCCAGTAAGAACCGCAAGCCCCTTAGAGCTCCCACAGCTCAATGTATGCAACATGCAGGACCCTTTTACAAAGGTCTCTCGATGACTGCAAGTCGTTCGGGAAAATCACATATTTAATCTTTCCTCGGGGCTCTGACCTGTACATCATCTCAGTGCGATGGAGCCTCCTTGCTCATTGACTTACCATATCCTAGATAAGTTAGTATCTGATGTCTATCAGCTGGAGTAATTGTCGAATATGGAATTCCTCAATAATCGAATCCCACCTCTAGTTGTTACAGAGAATCACAGTGGTATGTGATCAAAACAGCTCACTGAAGAGCTTCCCCAACTAGGAAGCTTCATACGAGATCATACTCATAGATATGTATCCAGTCTCGGCGATGCTTATGGCAACTAACTTTTGCTCCCTGTTCATCCATTATATCGAAGCAGAATCCAAAGAGAAACAACACTAAGAAGTGCTCCAATGATCCTCCAAACTACCTGCCTAATCAGCATTCGAATAATCATGCAATTTCATATTTCCGGTAGGGTATCTCAATCCATGAGAGATGGTGTCCTGAAGACATCTCAAAAGATTCTAGGCACCAATCTAGCGAGGCTCAACCAAATATGAGCTCACACTCAAAACATATGTTCAGGCGGAGGTTCACCAAGAACATCAACGTGAACGAGTTTTAGAAACTCAGAGGCATTTCCCAAATCAAGTCTGACATCACTACCATATAACCTCTGAAGGTTAAGATCCTCGAGGTAGTCACAGGCCAATAGTTTTTCTTTCCACATTCGGAATCCAACTCCCTCTGTCTTCTACAAATGAGAAGGCCTGCACTTGTCAGACATAGGTGCCGGTATGAGAGGTCTATCATCCACAAACTTCGAGTAATGGTTTGGATCAATTTCACTCCTAGTGAATCTCAGCTTCATTAGACAGTTGTTGATGCTCTCATAATATGCCCAGGGTGATTTGCTTCAAGCCATAGAGGGCTTTCTTCCACCTGTCTACATGAGATTCCCGTTCATGAATCTCAAAACTCCACGGGTTGTGTTAGTGTCGGTCTTGAGCCCTCCATCGGTGATCAAAAGCTCTTTGCATATGCATAGGTAGGTGTCTCATCAATATCAGTTTTGCATCCCGTTAGGCATGCCATAACACTAATGGAGGAGCTGGTCTTTGTTCCCTTCTTGGCTTTGCTGGATCAGATCATATCATTTAAATGAGCTTGTGTTACACTTGTTTTATTTTTGTCTTGAAAAATCCCAAGTCTTAGGGTCTAGGGTTTTGTCAAAAATCACTGCAAGGTCATGAGTCAAAGGCTTTCTAATA
>APFE031658737.1:75250-86626 GCA_000404065.3 Pinus taeda | reverse complement strand
TTGAGTTGCAGAAAGCTGCCTTGGGAGAAATGACTTTTGAGGGGTCAAATCAACTCCAAATTCAGAAATTCCAGTTGGGTTGGAAAGTAGACTCCCAGACCTTTCCAACGAGCTATCTTGCACCTGATTTGGACACCGAGAAGGCCCTCAAACAGAGCTGCCAATGCGTGCGACCAGTCAAAGTCAGGGGCGCGACCACTCAGTGAAATCTGCCAGTTTTGACCAGTTCGGCCAGCAAAACACTGTTTTCACCTTGGTTGACTTTTGAGGCATGTAAATGATGGATTTTTGTGTAATTTTCATGGCATTTAGATACTTTTACTCTTCTTGACCACTTCTAGAAGTTTCTTTGATGTAAATGGTAAATATTTAATGCATGGATAGGTTTCCTAAGTTTTAGAGGCAAGTTGTTTTGACCTATTATCTAGTGATTAATTTAAAATTAGTTGCAACAGCTCCTAGGAAGCTGAGCTCGACCCCTAGAGGTGGGGGAAGAGGTTAGACCTTCTATATTATGCCTTCTCTTTCTCATTTTCATGGTTGGACTCTAGAGGGAGAAGCTCTATTGTATTTTTTTTACTTGTATTTCTGCAATTTGAGGAAAAGGAAGGCGAGGGTTTTGCAGACTTCATTGTGGATTCTTGTGGATTATTATGTTGATGGTGTGTTTCCTACTTGTCATTGTAAGTGTGTTTATGTGTTCCATCTCTTAATCTCTTGCTGCTAATTAAACAAAAGAAGTGATAAAGTTTGAATTCATACATGCCATGCTCAGCTTTCAATTTTGTTTAATATTTATGTTTTCCACTGTCTAGAGAGGATTCAAATTCATTGTTTGCCCTCTTTAGCCTCTCTTCTTCTTTCCTTGACCATCTATCTTAGCTAAAGTCATCAGCATAAACTCCTACCTTGCCCCAAAGACCCACCTGCAAAAACTGAGCTCAATCCCCGCACCCTGAATTGCACTCCCTCCAATTGCCACCAAAAACCCCAAAAAACTTTAAATCAACCTTCCTTATCAGTTAACTAGCCTAATATCAGTGTTTCTAATTGGTCAACTCATCCTATTGAAAAATCCACTGAGTTTGACCCGAGAGAGCCTTCTCATACCTCGTAGGGCTAGCTACGAGGTGAAATGGTTTGATGTAGCCTTGAGGTTTGTCTATCTCAGCCTAGGTGAAATCTCAAGTGCTAACAGGTTGTTTCAAACCTGTGGACTTTCTACTTGAGGGGGATGGTCCCCTTGTAAGATTTTCCTTTTGTACATCTCAAAGCTGTAGTTTCATGCTCTTTTTGAATTCAGGCATCTCTGTCACCATTTGACTCACAGACCTCTTGTGCTGTGTCAATGGACATGGTCCCCAATGGACTTCTTGCAACTTGATACAACCTTGAACTCAAAAGCATCTTTGAAAATTCTATTTTTAAACATGTACCTTTCCATCAGCGAATACTACCATAAAAACTTTGACTTCCATTCCTTTTTCAGGATAGCTGGCATCGGCTCCAAGTGTAATCCCACGATTGTTTCCATCTCTATCAAATTAGAGAGTGCACCCTTCTATCCGATGAAGTGCCTTGAAGTACTACAATCAATATGCCAGATTCCCAAAGAATCTGAAGGAGAGGGCCAATACAAGATAACACTTTTGATCAGAAACAATATTTGATTCTTCTTACCTAGGGTTCCTTGCTTCCTTTGAAGAGTCGACCATTTCTCCTTAATGAACTGTATTACCTGTCATTCCCTTGACCCTAGAATGATTTGTTTATCTTCATCAAGAGAAGTGTCTCTGCCATTCAGACACTCCCTCGCATAATGACCGAACTTTTTGTAACCAAGGCATTTGTCTTTTCTTTCACCCTTAGATCTGAACTTCCCAATGAAGTGATCTTTAGATAGGTCATCAAAGCCTTCCGTTGTGTCATTCTGATAATATCCTCTGCTTCGACTTCACCCTGGGTGAATTATGAGGAACCCATTGATCCTTTTGTCTTGTCCCAACTGCCTTTAGTGATTGCTCTTTCACTCTTGCTTGGGCATTGTCTTCACCTCAACTCTAATCCCATGTTAATTTTAGGTATTTTCTATGCTAGAGCAATTTATTTAATTTCTTTTCCATATTAGCACTCACATCAGCATAAAGTAAACTGTAGATAGAACATAAATATAAATCGCAGAAGACAAGCCAAGACAAGAGGACACAAGATGTGGTGCAAGCCAGGGACAAACCCCACAATGTGTGGGGAAACCCTTTGATCAAATCCTATTTTATCTTCAAAGTTCAACAGAGAGAGAGAGAGATAATACATTTACAACAGAAGTCAACACTTTGACTTATCTGGATCTAAGCATAGATCATTTCCTATAATGATGAGATCAGTTGAAGACATTCTGCTTCAACTGAATCTTTTAGGTGACGACTTCACCTATCCATTTCGTTCATCTGCTGCACCTTACCGTGTAGCACTATCATGTTGCTCATGATCACTGTGCTGCCCATACATCAAGTTGTCCATGACTTCATACTTCATGCTGCTCATGCATCATCATGCTTCATGCTACCCTTGCTAATATGAATTATCCATCATGCTGCCCATATATATATCATGCTGCTCATGATCTCATCTCCATGCTGCATTATGCTTGATCTACATCATGACGCTGCCCATGCCATATATGTTGTCTGCCAAATTATACATAGTGTGTCTTCCATGCCATGCCATGTCAATGAATATGCTGACACAATTCCACTAAAGATTGTTACAATCATACCATTGACTGCTATATCAACATTACTGCCCATCAAGTCTTCAAGGTCATGAGTCTTCATGCATTGTGATAGATGACAGCGTATAGTCATTGTTGTGCGTATATAGTTCATTGCTGTGCGTATAGAGCATTTCCAGCGGATTAGATGTTTCCATACCTGACTATCATTTCCTGTATAGACTGTGTTATATCATGACAAAGTGCTGTGCATATATGGTCATGACATTTTTCATAACGCATATATACAACGGATTAGGGTTCATGTAGCTGTGTGTTTGCTATCACACGTCGCTATGCGTTTGCTCCATGACTGCGTGTGGAGTTCTTGTATCAATGCCTATCTGCGCAGGAAGGTCTTTATGACTGCATATTTATGCCTTGCATATTAAAGTCTTCAAGACAGTGATTGCCTGCGTTATAGACTGCGGGTTCCTTCATATCACATCGACTCCTCTTCCAATCTCAAAATCATTCGAATATGAGTTCTGTGCTTTTATGGTTGCTTCTGGACAACGTTCCCTTGACTGCGTTAATAACTTCATTGTGAGTTAGGGCTTCTGGACAGCGTATGAACTGCGTGGATGTCTTTATTGCCGGCTCAATGTATAGGGATTCCACATAGTTCCAAATTGGACAGTAATTGTATGATAGCTTTTGTATTGTTAGTAAGTTGCTAGAATAGCCCTTAGTACCATCCCTTGTGAAGGACAATATGGGTTGTTAGTGGGCAATCTTGAAATGCCCTAAGAATTGACTTTTGAGGAAGCAAAGGGGTAGTCAAGTGGGCTAGTAGTCAAGCCCTAGTTGCAGAGGTCATCTTCAGTGAAGTCCCTTTGTGCTAGTGTTCTTGAAGGAGGAAGGAGCAGTTCTATGATAAGGGTTTATGTGCCCTAATCCTCTGTGACTGGTCAATGATATATGACAGTGACACTTGTACTTATGACAATGATACTTGTGTTTATGGCAGTGATGCTTGTGCTTATGACAATGATGTATGGCAATGATACTTATGATTGTGATGACATAATACTTGACATTGTTATGGCCATGACACATAACAATGATACATGCTCCTGTGGTTGTAACATGTATGCTACTTGAGACAGAGATATATACTACTTATAGTGATATGGAGGCAACCCTATCAAAGGTCTTGTGGAGGGCTTGTGAATGCCTCCTTGATAGTTTTGTCAGCTGCCATCTCATGAGGATCTTGTTTCATTCAAGGTTGGGCCTAGGAAGACTAATATGTTTGATGTTAAAAGACTTGTGTATTATACTTTGTATCTCAGCTGAACATTGATTGACTAATAGAAGAAGAAGAATTGATTATGGGTTTTCCCACTTGTGGGGTTTTTCCCTAGTCTCTGACGAAAAATCTTGGTTTCTCTTGTGTATGCTTTTCTTCTAATGTTCCTTACTATTCCGCTGCATTGTTAATATTAATGTTCTCTTAATATAATTACTTATGATGATATGGCGTGAATGAAATGTGAAAATTGTTGAAAAATTTAAAAAATGCAATTATCTACAATAGAGCACTATTGAGCCCTTAAAATTTTAACACCAAGTCACTTGACACGTTCCCTTCCCCCCCCTTGTGTCTCGAATCCTTTGTGCCAGACACGACACGTGGGTGACACATGTTCGACATGAGTTTGACTCTTCTCCTATTTATAAGACACAAGTTTGACTCATGTCAGACGTGAGCCCTACTGGTGTCCCTAAATGTGGACACATTTCCTGTGAAAATAACATCATAAAATCGATTTATCGCCTCATTCTTATTCATTTCAGTCACAATTTTGGAGCTCTCAAAGGTTTTTGTTGAGAAATCAATGCTAGTAGATATTAGGGTTATGATTCCTCTTTCTTGATAATTACTTGTGAATAATGTTGGCCTGTTTTATTTCTTTATTAGATTATCTTTCATCAAGCAATTACTAAGTTATGTGTATGATGATCACAAGAACAAGAGACAAGGTGTACGCGCACAGCCAAGGAAAACCCTTATAAGGGGAAAACCCAGTCAAGAAATCTTCCTTCAGTAATTCAATTCAAGATGAGACACTTCCTCCAATAACCAAGTCAACCCTTCCTCTTTGTATATTTCCTTCTCTTAACCTTCTGAGTATCATCTCTTCAAAGTGCAACTTCAGGTCAGAATTTTGGCCCCAAAAATAGATTTTCGGCCCCCAGCTTTAGAGCTTTGACCTTGCACAAAAACAGAATTTCGGCCTATGCTTCATCCCAGTAACTTTGCATGTTTGAGAGAAGGGCAACCTAAAAACTCGATTTTCTTCTTCCTAGCTTCTCTCCTTCTCCAACAACTTTGCACTCTTTTGTAGCTATTGCTTCTTAGAGATCAAACTTCTTGATGATGCTCTCCAAATGAAGTTGAGTTGCTCAATATATAGGCTTCTTGTGAGGCTGAATTTCCCTAATCCAGGCTAACTTGTTGAGGGCAGGACCTATGTGGTGTGGAGGTGACAAATTATATTTTTGATTTAGAAATAGTTCTTTTTACATGGCAATGAATCTAATGACTCAAGACAAAATCTCAAAGCCTTCAATGGAGGCTTTGACCTAGAAAACGTTGACCCAAGCATGAAACCCATGCTTTAATAACTCATTCTTCTTTAATAATAAATTTTCTTTTGACAAGTACAATTATGAAGATAGAAGCTAGTTACATTGTTCAACACTCCCTCTTAACTAGGGAGGTATTCATAATTACATTTTACACATATATACAAGTACATGGAAGGCTTCAAAATGACATGAACTATGAAGAGTTCTAGCACATTCAGTGCTGCAAACTAGATTCCTGGTCAAGGTAATCTATCTGGGTGGGACTAAAATGGACTAAAGCTTACATCCAGTCTAGGTACCATCAGGCTTACTAACTAACCATCATCCCAGGGATCTAGGTGCATATCCAATGTCAAAGCTCCAATACCAACGCCACCCTCCCTCTTTGGGATGTAGACATCAACACATAGGCTAGCCAAATGTCCTCCCAAGCATCTGCCATTAGATGCTTCACCTCTCCCTATCAACTAAATCTGTAATATCGACCAACCCAAGCATGCTTCTAAAACATTCAAACTTCTTATTTGAAAGAGACTTCGTTGGCACATTAGCTACCTATTCATCTGTTGGAATATATTGTAGCTTTACAACCCCGTCTTGTACCAAACTCTTAATGTAGTGATACTTGTTTCTAATATGCTTTGTCCTTGCATGGAATACAAGATCCTCAGACATCTTGATGCTACTTTGATTATCATAATTTATTGCAGTAGGGTCCAGAGGCTTCCCAAACAAATTTGACAAAAGTTTCCTTAACCACACAACTTGCTTTCCTACTTGACATGCAGCAACGTATTCTGCTTCAACACTACTTAATGCAACAAGATCTTGTTTTCTACTCATCCACTAATTCATAGTAGATCCCAAGCTAAAACATCCACCTATAGTGCTTCTTCCATTAGTCTCACTATCACCCCAATTGTTATTAGTAAAACCTGTTAGCTTCACTTCCTTTCCATCATACCTTAGGCAGTGATGTATATTGCCACGTAGATATCTCAAAATATGCTTGGCAACTATCCAATGGTCATGACGAGGCTCCAATTGAAATTGACTAAGAACATTCACGACAAAACATATATCAGGTCTTGTATTTACTAGGTACATCAAAGAACCCAACAACTTACGATAGCTAGTAGGATCGACGAGACTAGAGTTAGAGCTTCTCAACTTCTTGAGATTAGTGATCAGGGGAGTAATCATAGGTTTGGAATCCATCATACCGAATCTTTGCAATATCTCGCTTATGTATTTCCCTTGACCCAGATATACTTCTCCAAGTTTTTTCCAAACTTCCAAACCCAAGTAATAATGCACAAGTCTCAGATCTTTCATTTCAAACTCGGTTGCCAACATCTTCTTGCATTCTTGTATTCTGCGCTTCACCCTTGTCACAAACAAATCATCCACATATAGTAAAATAATGACTAGTTCATTGTTCACCACCTTGATGTAGAGGTTTGGATTTGCAGAACTTTTGACGAACCCATTTCTTAAGAGATATGTATCCATTCTTGTGTACCATGCCCTACGAGCTTGCTTCAAGCTACATAGGGCTTTCTTGAGTTTGAAAACATGTGTCCTTACTATTTATCTCAAAACCTTTTGGTTGTTCAATGTATACTTCTTCATCGATGGTTCCATTTAGAAATGTTTTTTTTACATCCATTTGATGAATATTCCTTCCCATTGTAGCAATCAGTGAGACCAAAGATCTTATAGTAGTATGTCTTGCAATGGGTGCAAAGGTTTCTTCATAGTCTATACCTTCCTTTTGAGAAAAACCCCTTGCAACAAATCTAGCTTTGTATTTGGCAATACTTCCATCAATAGCATGTTTGATTTTGAAGATACATTTTGAAGTGACAACCAATTTTTCACTTGGTCTAGAAATGATTTCCCAAACCCCATTTTTTATGATGGATTGATATTCTTCTTGCATTGCCTTCTTCCATTCTTCTTGACGAGCAACTTCTTCAAATGTAATTGGTTCAATTTCTATTAATTTTGTCATGTATTTTGCATACCCTGAATATCTCTTTGGTATTTTGCTCTCTCTAAAAGTTTGTTTAGTAGCTCCATGTCCCTCGACATCTTCAAGAGTAGATTTTAGCCAATTTGGCCTCTTCCTTGTTTTGGGTATGATCACGGGTTGAATAGGCTCACTTGCTCCTTGTTCTTTTTCTTCTTGGTTTGTAGTTGTCTTGTCATGATGCTCTTCTTCTTCAAATAGTGGTGTATCTTCGTCATAAAAATCTATTGGAATATCCTTGGATCTTTTGTAGGCTTGATTTTCATTGAATATAACATCCCTGCTTCAATTTGTCTTCCTTCTTTGATGTAGATTTTATATGCTTTTGAAGATAGACTGTAGCCAACAAAGATTCCTTTAATGCTTGTAGAATCTAATTTCTTTCGCTTGTCCTTTGGAACATGGATGTATGTGGGACACCCAAGAATGCAGAGATGGTTCACACATGGCTTTTTTCCCCTGAATGCTTCTTTAGGTGTCATATTCTCAAGGATTCTATGGGGACTTCTATTTTGTATATATATTGTTGTCATTGTTGCTTCTCCCCATAGAAATTTTGGTAGATCTTGATCGGATATCATAGTTCTTATACATTCTTCAATTGTTCTATTTTTCCTTTCTACAACTCTATTCTACTCAGGATTGTAGGGAACAATGAACTCCCTCTTAATACTTGCTTCTTTACAATATGCAACTATTTCTTTTGAAGTGTATTCCCACCATTGTAAGATCTCAGAGTTTTTATTTTTCTTTCGGTTAAGGTTTCCATTTTAGATCTAAACTCCTTGAATTTTTTAAATGCTTCGTCCATTGTCTTAAGAAGGTAGAGCCATGTCTTTTTAGAGTGATCATTAATGAAGGTCACATAATAAAGATGGCCTCCAAGAGATTTGTTAGACATAGACCCACACACATCAGAATGAATGTGGTCTAATATTTCCTTAGACCTTGTATCACTACTTGTAAAAGGCTTCCTTGTATTCTTCCCCAAAGTACATAACTTACATACTCCTTCATGATCTTCCTTGATGTTAGGGATGTCATTTACCATTTGATTAAGAGAGGGAATGATCTTGTAGTGTATATGCCCATATCTTCTATGCCATAGTTCGATAAAATTCATCTCCATGTGAACTAGGCATAGAGGAGATGGTGTTATAACTCTATATAAACTTCCTTCACGTACTCCAATAACTTTCACCTTATCAATGCTTGAATCTTTTCCCCAATCCAGAACTTTTCCATCTACAAACGCAACCCTATGTCCTTTATCTTCTAATCAAGGAATTGAATGTAAATTCTTTTTCAAACCTGGAACATAGAGTATATTCTTGAGATGTAGCTTTGCTCCATTTTCCAGCTTCAATGATATAGATCACAGGCCCTTGACTGCATAACTGTAGTTGTATCCTAGCTCCACTGCATGAGATGATGGTTCCTTCGATAGAGTATGAAGTTGTCCAATTTCTCCCTTCATATGCCTTGATGCGCACTATCAACGATCCGTGCATTGTCATCATCAAGAGTACTTGTAAGTGCAACCAAGAACCCTTCGCTTTTGACTTTCTTAGAGAGGTTGTAGATGATCCTTCGAATCCAACTTCCTGCAATTCTTATAATATTGTATCCCATCTTCAAGTATTTTGCCAGAGGCAGTAAACTTATCTTTTAAGCCAACAAAGTGATCTCCAACCTTCTTCGACCTTAGCTCTGATACCATGTTGAGAAATCAATGCTAGTAGATATTAGGCTTATGATTCCTCTTTCTTGATAATTACTTGTGAATTATGTTGGTCTCTTTTATTTCTTTATTAGATTATCTTTCATCAAACAATTACCAAATTATATGTGTATGAAGATCACAAGAACAAGAGACACAAGATTTAGGCATATAGCCAGGGTAAAACCCCTATATGGGGAAAAATCAATCAAGAACTCTTCCTTCAGTTATTCAGTTCAAGATGAGACACTTCCAGACTTCTAGTTCTTGGATCTAGACAAAGACTTCCTCCAACAACCAAGTCAACGCTTCTGTTAAATTTAGCAACTAAGGCCAAACTTCACCTTGGACAGCTCATATGAGGCAATTGATATTTTTATTGAATTCCTCTCGCTGAAAGGTGTAGGATTGATCTAAAGATCTTTCCATTTTGACATGTAAAAATGGAATTATGAATTTATTTTGATTATGGACAAATTGTCAAGGTTGGCTAGCCATCAAAATTGCACCTCAATGTTGCATATAAATACAAGGAGCCTCCTCCTCATTTTGGCATCTCACTCACACTCATTCTTCTCTCCTTCATTGATTAGGTACGAATTTTAGAGGCAACTTTCCACGTGCGAAGAAGAGAAGGGTTTTTTGTCCCTGCATTGACCAGCGTTGACCTGTTTTGACTGTAGTTTTGTGTGGGGTATCTTTGTTTGGGTAGGCCACATTTTTGGGCACAGAAATCGAGGTTGTTTGACCAATGTTGACTATAGAAGGGTTTGCTATAGCATTGACTTTCATTGACCAGATTTGACTGGACATTTTTACACTGTTTTTGGGCTGATTTGACTAGCTGTTGGAGGCCGAGTTGATTGAGCTATGT
This sequence comes from Pinus taeda, assembly GCA_000404065.3. Lineage (NCBI taxonomy): Eukaryota > Viridiplantae > Streptophyta > Pinopsida > Pinales > Pinaceae > Pinus > Pinus taeda. The sequence goes on along the minus strand of APFE031658737.1, from coordinate 76,635 downwards.
TGAAATTTGGTACCGGAGGACAGGTGGTTCCCTTAGGCTTTGATCTTTGGCCTAGGGAAAAGTGTCCAAAAGATTTTAATTTTTCTCCTAAAGTGACTTTATAATTTTTATAAAGTTAAAATCTAATTTAAAAGTGACTTTAAGTGATAAAGTTACTAAGTCTAATTTTAAAGTGACTTTTATAAAGTCAATGAAAAATTAGAAAGGAAAAGTGACTTTGGAAATAAATGACTAAGTGGGTCTTTATTAAAGTGGGTGAATTAAAAAATAGAAAGTGAGATTTAAATGTGCATTTAATCTCAGCCATTGATCTAAATCTATTTCAGCGATTGGATTTAGGGATCACCCAAAGGTCACTTGGATCACCCAAAAGTCATTTGGAGTTATATTAAGGAAGGAAAAGGAGGAAAAGATCACATTTGATTCAATTCTTTCATGAGCAGATTGAGAGAAGGAGAGTAAGGGAGATTTCTGGACAGTGAGCTGCGGAGTATCAGCAGCGGAGTAACAACAGCGAAGTTTCAGCAGGGCAGTTTTTCAGCAAGGTTGAGATAAGTTGTAAAAGTTTGCTTGTTGATTTTTGCTGAATATTTTCTTGCTGTAAAAAGGCTTTTTTTAGAAATAAAGAAGAGCTCTCAAACTGGTTTTCCCCAAGAGTTGTAGGGTGTTTTTCCAGGGTCACATTGACCAAAAATATCAGTGTTTTAATGTGTTTTAATGGCTGTTTATTACTGCTGATTTTTATTTCTGCAATTTCCAGCATTCTGTAAATTTTCCAGAATTTGTGTTTTCAGCAAAATTTATTTTTTTCAGCTTGTTGAATGTATGGTTATGGGAAAGGGCATTTAACTACATGGGAGAATAAGGAGAAACTGAAAACCGGGGTGGGAAAACAGAATTTTTTACATGGTATCGGAGCTTGAGTGCTGAAGGGCAGTTTGGGACAGCAAAAGAGAAAAATTACAGCTGCTGATCTTCACTCAGAAAATTCCAGCAAGCTGATTTTCATAAACAGCAGGTTTTATCTTTACTACAGCAGTGCTATTTTTCAGTTTTAGGACAGCAGGATGTCATTGGGATTGAGGGTGGAGGATAGGTTGGATGGGCATACAAATTACAACGTTTGGAAGGAGAGAATGCAGAGTATCTTTGAGGAGGCAGAAGTCTGGGATATCATGGTGCATACCACACAGACCCCTGTTCTTGTGCCTACTGATGCTACTCAGTTGGCTGCTTATAATAGAAAGAACAACAAGGGTAAGAGGCTGATTCTAGACGGAATTAAAGACCATTGCATTCCTCATGTGAGAGGAAAGAGCAATGCCCATGAGATGTGGACAACATTGTCCAATCTCTACCAGAGTACCAATGAGAACCGAAAAATG
>APFE031658737.1:11250-70165 GCA_000404065.3 Pinus taeda | reverse complement strand
TACTTGCAGGGAACAGTGGATTATGGTCTGGACTACAGGCAGGGAGATGGAGTGAGATTGGTAGGATACACTGATTCTGATTGGGCAGGTTGTGCTTCTGATAGGAAGAGCACTTCAGGGTGTTGTTTTGGTTTGGGTTCAGCAGTAGTGTCATGGTTCAGCTGGAAGCAGCAGTCAGTAGCACTGAGTTCAGCAGAAGCAGAGTATATGGCAGCCAGTCTAGCTAGTTGTGAGGCCATCTGGCTTCGCAAGATGTTGTTTGGCTTATTTGGTCAGCCGTTGAAACCTTCAGTGATTTACTGTGATAATCAGAGTTGCATTAAACTCACGGAGAATCCAGTATTTCATGACAGGTCAAAGCATATCGGGATCAGATATCATTTCATCAGAGACTATGTTCAGGAGGGAGCTGTTAAGCTTGAGTATATTTCCACTGATGAGCAGGTAGCAGACATTCTTACCAAAGCCTTACCACGGGGCAAGCATGTTTACTTCAGAGACAAGATGGGTGTGGTGAGGAACACCTTCCTCAGTAAGAGGGAGTGTTGAAATTTGGTACCGGAGGACAGGTGGTTCCCTTAGGCTTTGATCTTTGGCCTAGGGAAAAGTGTCCAAAAGATTTTAATTTTTCTCCTAAAGTGACTTTATAATTTTTATAAAGTTAAAATCTAATTTAAAAGTGACTTTAAGTGATAAAGTTACTAAGTCTAATTTTAAAGTGACTTTTATAAAGTCAATGAAAAATTAGAAAGGAAAAGTGACTTTGGAAATAAATGACTAAGTGGGTCTTTATTAAAGTGGGTGAATTAAAAAATAGAAAGTGAGATTTAAATGTGCATTTAATCTCGCCATTGATCTAAATCTATTTCAGCCATTGGATTTAGAGATCACCCAAAAGTCACTTGGATCACCCAAAAGTCATTTGGAGTTATATTAGGGGAGGAAAAGGAGGAAAAGATCACATTTCGATTCAATTCTTTCATGAGCAGATTGAGAGAAGGAGAGCAAGGGAGATTTCTGGACAGTGAGCTCGGAGTATCAGCAGCGGAGTAACAACAGCGATGTTTCAGCAGGGCAGTTTTTCAGCAAGGCTGAGATAAGTTGTAAAAGTTTGCTTGCTGATTTTTGCTGAATATTTTCTTGCTGTAAAAAGGCTTTTTTTCAGAAATAAAGAAGAGCTCTCAAACTGGTTTTCCCCAAGAGTTGTAGGGGGTTTTTCCAGGGTCACGTTGACCAAAAATATCAGTGTTTTAATGTGTTTTAATGGCTGTTTATTACTACTGATTTTTATTTCTGCAATTTCCAGCGTTCTGTAAAATTTCCAGAATTTGTGTTTCAGCAAATTTATTTTTTTTCAGCTTGTTGAATGTATGGTTATGGGAAAGGGCATTTAACTACATGGGAGAAATAAGGAGAAACTGAAAACCGGGGTGGGAAAACATAAATTTTAACAAGCTATTTTGGAGGTCAAAATCTGCACTGTTGACTAACGTTGACTTTTTGGTTAGGGCTTTATGTTACTGTTGTTTGACTAGTTAGATTTCACTTTGATTGGGCAAGTGAATATTGTATATTATACTCTCTCTCTGCTGAACTTTTGAAGAATGCTAAGAAGAATTGATCAAGGGTTTCCCCACATCAAGGTTTGTCCCTAGTTGGTGCCTTATCTTGTGTCCTCTTGTCTTGGCTTGCCTTCTATTGTTATTGTTTATGTTCTATCTGCATTTTACTATTATGTTGATGTGATTGCTAATCTGGATATTGATATTGGGCTAATAAGAAAATCAAAGTAAAATTGCTCTTAAGCATAGAGCATACCACTGTTATCTAAAATTAACATGGTATTAGAGGTGAGGTCAAGACAAAGCCCAAGCAAGAGTGAAAAGAGCAATCACTAAGAAGAGCAATCACTGAGATCCTTTGATCAAGGACAAGATTCATTGGCCTCCACATCCTACTTCAAGTCTGATGACAAGCTTCATGATAAGTCTGATTATCATGCATGGAAGATGTCTCGTGATTTGACTTTAGAAGAGCAAGATGTTATAGATTATGTGCAGGGAAACTTTCAGAACCTCCTTCAAATGCACTGGTTGCTGCTAAGACAAAGTACAAGAAAGTTGAAGTCAAAGCTAAGAAGATCATCAGGGATTCTATTCATAACCATTTAGTTGCTTACATCTCTGATTTGAACACATCAAAGTGTTGAAGAATCTACGACATTCATAATTAAGGTGATTCTTCTTAGCATGATAACAAATTTGTGAAGTTCTTTTACAATTTTATTAGCTTGATCTTCTTATTATTATTAGTGTGTGTAGTTACTTCATCAAACTGCTATCAAAACAAAGAGACAAGAACACAAGATATTTGGCTCTGCCAGGGCTAAAACCGCTCCCTCTTAGAGAGGAAAACCCACACAAAAATTCTTCTTATAAAGATTCCAATTGACGAATACCAAGACCAAGACCCTTGACCTGTTACGCCACTCCAAGACCAAGACACTAATCCTTTGCTCTATCACTGCTGATATCATCATCATCACAACTATGTTAGGTTTGCTCCTTCAGCTAGGTCCCTGCTGCATCATCTTTGCTCCATTAAGATCTTCATTATTGTTGTAACCTTCATCACGATTATGATCTTCAAGAACAAGGTCATGATTGAGATAGGATCATGACTGTACATTGATATAGATTGAGATAACGTGTGCCACCATAAGATCCTTCCATCATCATCATGTTGAGACAGATGATCCTTGTCACTGCTCCTTTTTCATTATGCTGAGGCTATGGTACAATTCCTTCTCATTATGCAGTGTCTGTGATCCTGCTCCTCATTACACCGAGATAGTGATAGTCAATGAGATCCTTCTTCTACCATGAGACTAGGATTGTGTCTGCACTTTCATTGAGGCTAAGTTCTCCTTGCACTGAGATCTATTGTAGTGATGCCAAGACTATATAATTGTAACCCTTCTCCTCACAATGATGCATAGACTGTGACTGCGTATGGAATAAGTGCCTAGATAATGCACTGTTGTGAGAGCACCGAGATACATGTATATATACATATATGTTGAGGCTGCTAGGAGACCGAATACTCTTCACTATAATGTTGAGACTGTACCTTTGTTTACCCATGCGAAGATTACAGTGATAACATTCCATCCGTAGTCCTGATCTACTGCCTTCCTATAATGCGAGGTCTCCTTCCTGCTCCTTCTATCCACTTGAGGCCTAGTCTGCTTGCTCCTTATACCCATCTAAGGTGCAGTCAGACCCTTAAACACTTGCGGTAATGCAATGCGGATCTACTCCTATACATACGAAATCTTAGAGAGAAATGTGAGTTCTGTCCTTGGCATTTGTGGATACCCTAGACGGGTATTTCTAGTCGTTTGTGCCTCATATGATTAGCCGACATGAATACATGAACCGACATGTCTATTGCCCAAGCCAACATGACATTTAATTATGTATTTAATTCATTTTTGGAGCTGACATGATGAATTGCTTATTGATTTGCTTGCAGACTTCTTGAGCTTGCTAATGGAGGATTGTTCTTGGTCTTGGAGCGCTGCTTTAGCTTGAATACATTTTACAGAAGCTCATGAAGAGCTTCTTGGTACATGACTTGACTCTTTGACATAATAATAAAATCCTAAAGACATCAAGAAGAAGTCTTTTGACCTATGACACTTCTTGCTCATAAAATCCATGTAGCAATGCATACAAAAATAATTTATTCTCTTTTATTACATTACTTTCTAAGATCATGTCATTATGAAGACCGAACCTAGTTACACTTTCTTCAACACTCCCTCTTAACTAGGGAGGTATTCATAATGGTACTTGGTCATTCTCAATTTGAAGAATTTCTCATAAGAAGAATCAGATTTGCAATCCATCTGTTATAGCATCATTTCGACCAACACTGTTTTCATTTAGCAAGGCCTTGACTAACAACTCTATCTCCCACTTAGATCATAGCACACAATTTTGGCGAGACCAATCACTGATAGACACGCATCATCATTGTCTCTCTTAGAGTTATACCCACATGGGTGTTCTCTGAGTATGCCCTACTAGGACTATTCTCATCTTGGGTTCCCATCCCTCAAGAATATCGGTCCTCTTTCCCACTCTTGTCTTGGATGCCCTACCACATCCTCAGAGAGTGTGGATGCCAGATGATTACACAATCCTCCATTCTTTCTTCCAAGCTGAAGACAAGAATGTCGTGTCTAACTCTACCTCTCAACTAGGGATGAGTTCCAGTACACAATCCTCCATTGTTTCTTCCAAGCTGAAGACAAGAATGTCGTGTCTAACTCTACCTCAACCAGGGATGAGTTCCAAGTTTCTCTTCACTCAGAAACTTACTCGAGTTCCTTTACTCATAGGAGCCTTCCACAGCTCCCTCTTACCCAGGGACTCAGTACTTTTTAGGATCTTCTAGTTGATTAACGATCCAAGACTTCGATGTCATCAATTTCTTCACATGTAGGGTTCAGCGATCCATCACTTTTCTTCATCATGTTATTCTTTCTTTTTCGGAAAGAATCCTCCTTGGCTTTATATCTAGGGCTTCCTTCATAGGGCCATCTATCTTAACTTTCCTTTAACAGTGATTGCTCTGGATCACAAGGTACATAGTTGTGACATCTTTCACAACTCTCCTTACCTTGGCCCTGCACACATGCGCAAACTTTCTCCAAGAGGTCAGAAACCAAAAACAAAACACCTTGCATATATGTTGACACATCTCCCAAAGATATTTGTTGTCAAGGGTCTTCATCTTTTTAGACTTCCATTAGAGTCTCCATATCTTTCTGGGAGATTTCCTAGTTAAATCTCCCTGATCCTTTGGATGTTAATTGCCTTCATCATGGTTGCATTTTTCACGATTTCTTCCATGCTCACACCTTCCATCTTTGGGATCCTTTAATCATAGTTCTTCAATTGTAGTCAACCACCTCATACTTCATATGACGACATATTATGTTGATTTCATCTAGTGTGATTTATGCCTTTCTGCATCCTTTTAGAGGAGGAGATCCTTTTCCTTTTGATTATGCTTGATCCATGCTACCTGCAACCATATGACATGAAATTACAATATTAAATACAAATACAAGCATACATACATCATTTTACCTTTGCTTCTACCAACAACTTCCTTGATTGCAAAGATCTTCAATCCCTTGATCTGCTTCATTTCTTAAATCATCAGACCTTCATCTCATGAATTCCATAAGTTGGATTTCCTTGACGAAACATTCACTGCCTTCCCAGATTTGTGGATCCTCCGTTGAGGTTTCTATCAGAGAATCTTTAGGATCTTGCATATCCCTATCTGGCAAATGTTTCCTTTGATCTGGATGAATTCTTCCTTTCCTTTAATGTCCAATGAGATTCCGAAGAGCTATGTCCTTCATGTTTCTCATGGTGATATCACAAGCTCTTGTTTCTAATGCTTCCATGATGCTACGATGCATCTTCTTACCATGGTCATATCTGGAAGGACTTCTAATAGGATCCTTTTGAGAGGGACACCATCTCATTCATAATGGAGATCTATTACTCCCTCTTTTCTTGGTCCCTTTCTTCAGCTTCCTCCATCCTTTTGGCGATATGAGCTCCTCTCCATAATCTTTCCATATTAGTGTCTTGTCAACCTTTCCTTTGCACATATTTGAGTCCTTTCAACTTGTCTTTCTCTATCTGGCACAAAGACCACAAACTGTTGATTGAGGTAACCTTCTTGTTCCACAAACTTTTGGTTGAGGTAACCTTCTTGTTCATGGACATTTGTTACCTTGCTCATCAATACCAATATCAATGATGATTATCTTCTTATCATTTTTCCCCAAATCTCGTAATTGAGACCTCATGAAGATATTCCTTTACTCTTTGATACCTTCAATCTGCTCTAAGTGATATGACCTACTTCACTGCATTTCAGAAAGTATATCTTCTATATATTTCTTATTTGTCTCCTTTCTTGCTACATAGAGATGAATTCAAAGGAGACTTGTTTACTGGCTTCTTTTCTCCATAAGGATTCTGTCAATCCTTCTTATTTTATGCAAGGACCTTTGATGACCTATCTATCTATAGATCTCCTTGCATTCATGAAGTCATAGGACCAACTTGAGTACAAAATGCAAAGATACTTCCTTGATTGTGAAGATGAAGTCTTCACCTTGATTGCTTTGATGCTGGTAGAAGAAGATGTATGAGGACTTCTTCTTGAATACTTTGTTGCTTCTATTAACTGTTTTCCTTCTAGGGTAAGGAAATGATCCTTTGAAGATGTTCATGCTTTATTGCCTTCAATAGTAATTCAGATCAAGACTAGTTCTAAGACCTTCTTTGAGTTGATGTAGACTTCAATTTGAGGTCCTTTGAGCTTCATTTGATGAGAGTCTTGGAGGCCTTAAAAAGGTCTTGATGTTGTATATTGTCTCCTTGATTGCATAGACAACAACCCTTGTTATTGAATGCTGTTGTTGAAGATTGATCCTTTGATCTAGGGTTTGATCATGGTTAGCGTTTGATTCTGCAATGTAGATCTTCAGCTTGCTTTGATGCCTTGTAGAAACTTGATCCTTGAATGTCTCTTTTTTGCCTGCCCTTTGACTTCTAAACCCAATCCCTCTGATACCATGTTGAAGAATCTAGGGCATTCATGATTAAGGTGATTCTTCTTAGCATGATAACAAATTTGTGAAGTTCCTTTACAATTTTCTTAGCTTGATCTTCTTATTATTATTAGTGTGTGTAATTACTTCATCAAACTGCTATCAAAACAAAGGGACAAGAACACAAGATATTTGGCTCTCTGCCAGGGCTAAAACCTCTTCCTCTTGGAGAGGAAAACCTGCACAAAAATTCTTCTTATAGAGATTCCAATTGATGAATACCAAGACCAGGACCCTTGACCTGCTACGCCACTCCAAGACCAACACACTAATTCTTTTCTCTGTCATTGCTGGTATCATCATCATCACAACTATGTTAGGATTGCTCCTTCACCTAGGTCCCTGCTGCATCATGATTGCTCCATTAAGACCTTCATTATTGTTTTAACCTTCATCAAGATTATGATCTTCAAGAACAAGATCATGACTGAGATAGGATCATGGTTGTACATTATATAGATTGAGATAATGTGTGCCATGATAAGATCCTTCCATCATCATCATTTTGAGACAGATGACCCTTGTCACTGCTCCTTTTTCATTATGTCGAGGCTGTGGTACAGTTCCTTCTCATTATGTAGTGTCTGTGATCCTGCTCCTTCTCATTACACCGAGATAGTGATAATCACTGAGATCCTTCTTCTACCATGAGACTAGGACTGTTTCTGCACTTTCATCGAGGCTAAGTTCTCCTTGCACCGAGATCTATTGTAGTGATGCGAAGACCGTATAATTGTAACCCTTCTCCTCACAATGATGCATAGGCTGTGACTGCGTATGGATTAAGTTCCTAGATAATGCACTTTTGTGAGAGCACTGGGATACATGTATATATACATATATGCTGAGGCTGTTAGGAGACCGAATACTCTTCACTTTAATGCCAAGACTGTACCTTTGTTTACCCATGCGAAGATTTACAGTGATACCATTCCATCCGTAGTCCTGATCTATTGTCTTCCTACAATGCGAGGTCTCCTTCCTGCTCCTTCTATCCACCTGAGACCTAGTCTGCCTGCTCCTTATACCCATCGGAGGTGCAGTCAAATCCTTAAACACTTGCGCTAATGCAACACAGATTTGCTCCTATACATACGAAATCTCAAAGAGAAATGTGAGTTCTATCCTTGGCATTTGCGGACACCCTAGATGGGTATTTATAGTCGTTTGTGCCTCTTATATTGAGCCGACTTGAATACATGACCCGACAAGTCTATTGCCCAAGCTGACATGACATTTAATTATGTATTTAATTCATTTTTGGAGCCGACATGATGAATTCCTTATTGATTTGCTTGCAGACTTCTTGAGCTTGCTAATGGAGGATTGTTCTTGGTCTTGGAGAGCTGCTTTAGCTTGAATAGATTTTACATAAGCTCATGAAGAGCTTCTTCATACATGACTTGACTCTTTGACATAATAATAAAATCCGAAAGACATCAAGAAGAAGTCTTTTGACCTATGACACTTCTTGCTCATGAAACCCATGTAGCAAGGCATACAAAATTATTTATTCTCTTTTATTACATTATTTACGAAGATCATGTCATTATGAAGATCGACCCTAGTTACACTTTCTTCAACACAAATGAGATATATGACAAGTTGGTTGATATGTTTAAATCTAGCAATGCAAACCACGTTCTTTTCCTCAAGAACAAGCTGAAGGACATAAAGAAGGGAAAAGGAGAAGACATTCAATCCTACTTCATGAGGATTACTGAGATAAAAAATGATCTTCTTTTGGTTGGAAAAGCTATTGCTGATATGGAGCTTAATGTCATTGCCCTTGGAGGACTCCCTCATGAATGGCATGTGTTTAACACTGCTAATCTTAACAACGACAGGATTCCAAGTTTTGAAGAATTGTTGACTAGATGTTCTCAAAAAGAAACAAGGATGATGGAACTAGATATGCCTTCAAATAGGAATGATCCTACTGCATTCTCCGCTCATGCTAAAAAGAAGAAGAATACAGGTTCAAAGAAGCAATGTCAAGGAAGGTTGGGTTTCAAAAATGGAAGGAAGGGACGATGCTTCGTTTGCAACAAGTTTGGCCACTATGCTAGGGAGTGTCCTAATAGAAGGGATACACCTCATGATGATGACAACCACAACCACAACAATTTCAGGGGCAGCAATAATCAAAGGATTGGTATATTCAACAACTGAGGAAAAAGGAATGCTCCCGCTCCTCATCAAGGAAATGGTTGTCCTCCCAAGAGATTTAGAAACACCAAGTATGATGAATCTAATGTTGTTGATAACAAGCAAAAATAATTTTATCTTATATCTGCCCACTCTACTGATCTCCTTCGAACACTTTGGGAAATTGGTTGATTGATAGTGGTACCTCAAGGCACTTCACTAGGTATAAGGAAGCTCTTTCAAATCTGATTGAAAAATATACAAATTTGGAAATTACTTTTGGAGACAATGCCACCTACCCCGTGAAGGGAGTTGGGAATGTTACTCTTCAATTGAATCAAGGTAATACCATTCATCTACAAGAAGTACTATATGTACTCGATATAAAGAAGAACCTGGTATCTATCTCTACGATGGAGGACAAAGGATTCAAGGTGGCATTCATCGATGGAAAGGTACATGTGTGGAATAAAAATTTTAAAGATGCATTTACACTTGGATTCAGGGTTGATAGCCCATATCAAGTTGGAGGAAGTCCCTTGGGAGCTATATCTTGCAACACATCACGTCAATCTGAAGTATGGCAACGGTTTGCACATCTACATTATAAGGCTCTACCTGATGTGAGGAAGATAGTGACATGTATGCCCTAATTTAAAGTAGAAAATGAAGGTGTTTGTCAAGGGTGTGCCGAAGGAAAGCATACAAGCAGACCATTCCCCTCAAGTGATAACAAGACTACCAACATATTGCAATTAGTTCATTCTGATCTATCTAGTATGATGCCTGTGAACTCATTGGGAGGATATTTATATTGTTATCTTTATGAATGATTTCTCTCGCAAGACTTGGATATATTTCTTGAAGGAGGACATGCTGATTTTTGGTAATATCGGATGTTCTCTAGCCATGAAAATTGGTGGACAGGCTAAGGCACAATAGATCTCCAAGACCCAGAAATTGTTTGGAGAAATTCCACTCGGATGAAGAGATATTATAATAATTAATATTTTCAATGGGGTTCCTAAGTGTAAACTTAGGAAAATTATAATATTAATGTGTATTAATATAATATGGGTGAGAAAGTTCTAAATAATGAGGATCAAGTCAGATCTAATCTTAGCCGTTGATTAGGGATGTAATCTTGGTTGTTGAATCATCAACAAGAAAAGCATAAGAGGAGGCTTGAGGGTCAGTGGGATATATACCAAGTTGATCAGTAAATTCGATTTTCTAGGGTAGGGTTTGCTAAGAAATCAAGTTAGTGATCTGTTGTAGCGAGGGGCAGTTCGGCAGAAGGCCGAGAATACATAGCAGAGAGGTAGAGATAGTGACGGAGAAACAGTGCAGAGGCAGCTAGAGCTGAAGCAGAGGTTTGGAGGGCCAACATTGGTGATGAAGGAGGCCGAGAAACTGATGCAGAGGCTAGCAGAGCTGTAGCTGGTAGAAAGAGTTGTGTTGTGGTGTTTTCGTGGGGCAGATTGAGAGCTGAGAGGCAGACACAGAGTCGTAGAGGGTGACACAGTTCTAGAAGATAACTTGGAGCAGCTTTTGCTGTCCAGCGAAGGAATAGTTGAAATCACTGTGGGACCAATCATCTGGTTGCTGATTAGCTTGGAATATCTGTCTCCGGAGAAAGGTACTTTTGTAAGGAAATCTCTGAAGGGTGAGCCATTTTTGACACCCTAGTAATATTCAAAAAACTACATAATAATAAAACCCTCATATCTACTACACTGATTTTCTTGCATTGGGTTTTTCTGGGAATGATTGTCCAAAAATAACGGTGTCCCTTGTGTTGTCTTAGTTTATTTCAGTTTTTGATATGTATGTTTGTGAATGCTGCTATTGTGTTTATTTTGATGTTTATATGATTAAATAGCTTGTTAATGTAAAGAACAAGTAGGAGATAATAAACCAGAAATAGGGATTTCTGATGTGTTAAATTCAGAAATTTTTACATGGTATCAGAGCAATTGCAGATCATAGGAGGACTGAAGACACCAACAAGAGAAATCTGAAAAAATTGCAGCAAAAGCAGCTGTCTAAAGAGACAACGTTGTTCCAGAGTTGAAGCAGCAAAAGAAGAGGTGACGTAGTGCTTAGAGGGTGACATAGAGGCTCACGCAGAGCCTGCGTCAGCATTTCGAGCCAAGGGAAGGGCTAGCGCAGAGGCAAAGAGAGGCATAAGAGGCTCACGCAAAGCCACGTCATCCTGCTCAGCTAGGTAGGATTCACCCTTCGCTGTGATTGCCTAGAGCTTGAAGGACTCAGTTTCTTCAGTGGCAGGGGCTAAGGGAGCTGTGCAGATTGTGATTTGAGGAGCTAGTGGGACATTGTTTATGTCAGTGCAGATCAATGTCTAAGGAGATGGAACCAAGGTAGAGGGAAGCACTACCTTGACGGATTTCTAGTCAAGAAATCCAGATTCGAGTTGCAACAACAAAATAGGATTGAAGAGGAGTGGTTCGATAATTGGCAAGAGAATTTCCAGGAGGGAAGTCAAGATGCAGAGCGAGTTTAGAAGAGGAGCGGAGATGGCAGTGAATGGATTGAAGGATTAAGCCAGATTGGACAGAGCTTCCAATTTTGTCATCTAGAAGGCTAGGATCCTGGCAGTCCTGGACAAACATCGCATTAAGGACTATGCCTTGAAAGTAGCTACTATCCCAGTTGGTCCAGTTCAGAATGAGAAGTATGAGTAGGCTCAGGCAAGGGCGAAGTGCATGATCCTAGACAGGGTCAAATATCATGTCATAGCACATATTGCTAAGAAGAACACATCAAAGGAGATGTGGGACACCCTGACCGCCTTATACTAGGGCTCTTCCGTGTAGAGGAAGAGGCTATTGGAGAATCAACTGAGGTCTTATCAAATGCAGAAGGGAGAGGAGATAAATCCCTTCCACCTCAGATTGCAGGAAATTCGGGACCAACTTACTTCTGTGGGGTCTACACCGGATCCAAAGTTTATGGTCTAGACTACTCTGAATGCAGTCTCCGAGGACTTGGAGACATTTGTCTAAAGCATCTTGGGCAAAGCGACTCTCCCTAGTTGGGAGTAGATGTGGGCAACTCTTTGACGGGAAGAGATTAGGAGAATGACAAAGATGGGGAGTAGTGGTAAGGGAGTTCGAGTCAAGAAAGAGGAGGAGGATGTAGCTCTAGCATCTGTAGGACGGCAAGGGAAGAGGAAGAAAAAGGACATCTACGAGGTCAAGTGCTTCTACTGTGGGGAGCTGAGACATTATGCATCTCAATGCCCCAGGAAGAAAGGCAAGGGAGAAGCTTTTGATTCAAAGGCAACTCCAGCTAAGGCAGAGAAAGAAGTCAAGGCTGATGACGATTGTGCCATGAGTGCTCATGCACCTCTAGAGAAGAAGTGGGGATACATCAAGTTGTAGTCAGGAGGTCTACATACTAGGTGCAAGATCCTTGAGGTACCTAAACTCTTGGATCACATCCGAATACGCGAGCCCTTAACAACAGTAGAATGATGACATATGTCGGGTGGAGCAAAGTGTGGTGGAACGGCAAGGCAGTGCTAGAGTGCAAAAGTCTATAGTAGCGCAACAGATGTTGCAGCAGTGCGAGAGACAGAGAGATGTTTTCAGTAGCGTAGTGGCAACAGAGGGAGCACAGGATAGCAACAGAGGCAGCTTCAGCATCACGAGGCTTCCATACTGACCGGGTTGTCAGTATTTGGGGGAAGTCAATTACCTACTTCTCAGTAATTGAGTTGCAATGCAACAATTAGCAGTGGCAATGCTATGGGCAGCATGTTGAGAGGGAGCTGCAATATAGATGTAGCAGTGACAGTGGCAGTGATATGGGTAGAAGTATAGGAAGCAACAGTGCATGGGATGTGAGCCAGCAGGCCAAGCATCTACACAGGTACCGGTGCGGAAGAATAGTGTGATGGTTCCATGGTGAAGCATTATTAAAGCACATTCCTCACTAAGAGGGAGTGTTGATTTTTGGTAGCATCAGATGTGCTTTAGTCATGAAAATTGGTGGAGAGGCTAAGGCACATGAGGTCTCCAATACTTTTAAATCATTTGGAGAAATTCCACCCGGATGAGGAGATATTAAAATAATTAATATTTTTAATGGGGTTCCTAAGTCTAAACTTAGGAAAATCAAAATATTAATGTGTATTAATATAATATGGGTGAGAAAGTTCTAAATAATCAGGATCAATCCAGATCTAATTTTAGCCATTGATTTGGGACTTAATCTTGGTCATTGGATCGTCAACAGGAAAAGTATAAGAGGATGCTTGAGGGTCAGTTGGAGATATACCAAGTTGATCAATGAAATCAATTTTCTAAGGCAGGCTTTGCTGAGAAATCGAGATAGTGATCTATTGTAGCAAGGTGCAATTCGACAGAAGGCCAAGAATACATAGCAACGAGGTAGAGATAGTGTCGGAGAGATAGCTCAAAGGCAACCAGAGCTGATGCAACGGTTTGGAGGGCCAGCACTAGTGATGCAGGAGGTCGAGAAATTGATGTAGAGGTTTGGAGGACCAGCGCTAGTGCCACAGGAGGCTGAGAAACTGACACAGAGGCTAACAGGGCTGACGCTGGGCAGAAAGAGCTGTGCTTTGGTGTTTTCGTGGGGCAGACTGAGAGCTAAGAGGCAGAGGCAAAGCTGTAGAGGGTGACATTGTTCCTGAAGATAGCTTGGAGCAACTTTCGCTGTCTAGCTAAGGAAAAGTTGAAGTTGTTGTGGGACCAATTATCCGGTTGTTGATTTGCCAAAATATCTGGAGAAAGGTATTTCTGCCAAGGAAAATCTCTGAGGGTGAGCCATTTCTGGCACCCGACTTGTATTCAGAAAACTGCATAATAATAAAACCCTCATATTTGCTGCACCGGTTTTCCCGAATTGGGTTTTTTCGGGACGATTGTCCAAAAATAATGATGTTCCTTTTGTTGTCTCAGTTTATTTCAGTTTTTGATCTGTATATTTGTGAAGGCTGCTATTGTGTTTATTTCGATGTTTATATGATTAAATAACTTGTTAATGTAAAGAACAAGTAGGAGATAATAAACCAAAAATAGCAGTAGAGATTTATGATGTGCTAAATTCAGAAATTTTCACAGGATGAAGTATTCTCATGGTTCCATTCTTTCAAATCTTTGGTCGAAAATCAAACCGGGAAGAAGATCAAAATATTGAGGACCGATAATTGAACTGAATATGAATCAAATGAGTTCAATAATTATTGTAGAGAAGCTGGCATTAAAAGGGAGACTAGTACCGCATATACTCTTGAGAAAATGGTGTTGTTGAAAGGAAGAACCGTTTTATCGTAGAAGCCACTCGTGCCGTGGTTCATGATCAAAGCCTTTCGAAGTTCTTATAGGCCGAAGCTGAAAACACTGCCGTGTATATTCAAAATAGATGCCCTCATGAAGCGTTGTGCTCCAAAACTCCTGAAGAAGTTTTCACCGGTAAGAAACCTGATGTTTCTCACTTTAGAATTTTTGGTAGTCTCGTATATTTTCATGTGCTGAAAGAAAAGAGAAGCAAATTGGATGCTTCTGGGAAGAAAGAAACACTTGTGGGCTATAGTGAAACTTCTAAGGCATATAGAATTTATGTGCCTGGTCAAAGAGAAGTGGAGATAAGTCATGATGTCACCTTCGATGAGGATGCTGCCCTTCGGAAGATTAGTAACCTTCCTCTTCCAAGGAAGGACAAAGAAGCAGATTCAGGAAATCAGGGAGAACTGTAGGATGAGCCAATGCCCAATGCTGAAGGACCAATGGATCCCATAGATCCACCCCGTCATGAAACCTCCTAAAAATGGAGATCCTCATGGCTTAGGGAGACTCTCGAAGATGCCAAGAGACATGTTGCACCTAGGGGGACATTTTCTGAAAGAAAGAAGCCGAATAGGTACCAAGGGTACTTAATTGCAATGAGCACCATTGTTCAATCTGAGCCTTGCACATTCGAAGACGTTGCAAAGCACCAAGTTTGGAAGGATGAAATGAACGAAGAGTATGAGTCGATTATGAAGAATGGTGCTTGGGATGTGGTCCCTAGACCCAAGGACAAATCTGTTGTCACCTCGAAATGGCTCTACAAGATCAAGCATGGAGGTAATGGAAGTGTTGGAAAGTTCAAGGCCAGATTTGCAGTGTTCCACGGGGACGCGTCCCCCAAGGTCGGGTGCGCGCACCCCTCGCAGTCAGGGCGGGGAGTCTCTTGGGGGTGTGTTTCCCCACACACCCTTTTTGGGGAGTCTTGGGGAGACGCAAAGGGGTGCGTTTTCCCAGTGTGGGAGTCTAGACTCCCCAAGACTCGCCAAAAAGGGTGCTTCTGGGTGTCCCCCTTCAGTGGGGGAGTCTAGACTCCCCAAAAAGGGTGCGCCTGGGCGTCCCCCTTTAAATTTGTCTAATAAGACTTAAAAGTTCAAAATTCAAAATCAAAAATTCAAAAATCAAAACCATTAATTTTTTTTTTAAACTAAATAACTAAAACTTAAAAGTCAAAAATAAAAATAAAATTAAAACTAAATAACTAAAACTTAAAAGCCTAAACCTAAAAGTCATGAAAGGCAAAACTTAAAGTTAAAAGCTCATTTCATTTCAACCCAAAGTAGAGGACCAATCATTGAGATTGAGTCCTTGACGCTGATTTATCATTTTATTTTCAGTGCTCACTATCCATTTTTCATTTTTGAGTTGCGACACTAGATATTGATGACTTGACTCTTCACTCTTAACTATTTTTGAGTTTGAACTTTGAAACTTTGACTAATATAAATTTAGTGTTCAAACTTTGAAAATATAGTATATACTAGTATGTTTTGCTTTCAATTTAGATTCTAGAATGATGAAGGATGAATTTAGTTAATAAATCAATGTAGATTGTAGAATGATGAACCATTGAATGATGAATGATATCGATCAATGTATTTGAATATTTTATTATTGATTTTTATTTTTGTTTTTCAAATCTCATGGTATGTATGAATAATAATTAATTCAATAATGAGACTTGTCACTTGAGTATGTCATATGAATGATGTATGTATCAAAATGAATGATGAGGATGGATCAATGATTCAAATTTCAATTGTCTATTTAATATTTTTATGCTTTCATTATTGAACAGTGAACAATGAATATGAACTTGAATTATATATATATATATATACACCTCGACGACTCCCCGCACCCCTGAAATTTCCCTAAAATTTGAGGGTACTCCCACACGTCCCCCCTTTGAAAAAAGCCCTTTGTGGGTCGAAGCAAGCACCCCGGGCTTGGTATGAGAGGATCAACAACTATCTGACGACGCTGGATTTACAAGAAGTGAAGTTGATCTAAATCTTTACTTTAAGGTTGAGAATGATAGGCCTCTCATCTTGGTACTCTACGTGTACGATCTCTTTCTGACAAGTGCAAACCCTCTCATTTATCAATGTAAGAGGGAGTTAGCTTCCAAATTTGAGATGAAGGACTTAGGATTGATTCATTACTTCGTAAGTTGGAGGTCTGGCAAAAGCTAGGTGAGATTTTCCTTTCTCAAGGAAAATACATTGTGAAGGTACTTGAAAGATTTGGGATGGTGGACTGCAAGTCCGTGACTACTCCAATGGAACTTAACTTCAAGAAGTTATGCGGAAGTGCTGCTGGGCCCGATTTGGGAAATCCTTCTAAGTATCATCAACTCGTGGGGCCCTTGATGTTCTTGGTGAACTCCCATCCGAACATATGTTTTGTAGTGAATACATTGAGTCAGTTTATGGTCGAGCCTTATCACATACATTGGATTGATGCCAAGAATCTCTTGAGATATCTCTGGGGCACAATCACTTATGGACTGAGATACATTGCCGGAAATGTGAGGCTCCATGTTACTCTGATGCAGACTAGGTTGGCAGTGTGGTGGATCGTAAAGGCACATTTGGATGTTGCTTCTCTCTAGGTTCTGCTTTGATATCATGGATGACCAGGAAGCAGAAGTCGATTGCCTTGAGCACCGCTAAGGCTGAATGCATTGCTGCAAGTATGGCCTCTTGTGAAGCTGTTTGGTTGAGGAAGCTCTTTAGTGAGCTATTTGGACATGTGTTGGATACCACCGTGATCTATTGCGACAACTAGAGTGGGATTCATCTTTCTAAGAATCCAATGTTTCATGAACACTCCAAGCATATTGATATCAGGTACCACTTTATTTGGGATATGGTACAACGGGGAGCAATAAGGCTCCAACACATTGGGATTGATGATCAAGTCGCCGATATTCTTACAAAGCCCCTGGGGAAGGTCAAATTCTTAACCTTCTGTAAACGACTTAGAGTCGTGGAGAGACCCCATTATGAGGGTTCCATATGAAATGGATGTTGAGCTCTGGGAGCTTCGAGGGGCTTGAGGTACTTCTTGGAGCGATGAGCGACCATAGGGTGAGTGGTTCACCTTCCCCTAATGGTGCGCAATGTACAGGGTGAGTGGTTCACCTTTCCTTGTGATACCACATGTTAAGATACGCATAGGATGAGTGGTTCACCTTCTCCTGCTGGCACATCCTACCCATGCAGTCTGAACTCATGGGAACTACCTCTCATTTGGCCAATGAGTAGCGAGATGAGGATAGGTACCATAGTACTACTTTTGGACGCATCATGTACTACCATACTCCCTATGCTAGGATGTTGATATTGATCTAGGATCAATGGAAACTGACTTCGAGCCAATGGAGAATGGTATGATACATTCTCGATCATTTCTTCTTGCTTCATGGTTCAACAGAGCAGAGCAGAGACATGGATGGTACAGATTGTCAGACAATTTGGCAGGTGAAGTTCTCCCTAGTTGGGAGGGAAACTAGGGCCAAACTTCACCTTGGACAACTCATATGAGGCATCTGATATTTTTATTGGATTCCTCTCTTTGAGAGGTGTAGGATTGATCTAAAGATCATCCCACTCTGACATGTACAAATGGAATTATGAATTTATTTTGATTATCGACAAATTGTCAAGGTCGGCTAACCATCAAAATTGCACCTCAACGTTGCATATAAATACAAGGAGCCTCCTCATTTTGGCATGTCACTCACACATTCTTCTCTCTCCTTCGTTTGATGGGGTATGAATTTTAGAGGCAACTCTCCACACATGCGAAGAAGAGAAGGGTTTTCTATCCCTACGTTGATTGGAGTTGTAGGAAGGCTATTTTGACTTGTGTTGACCAGTGTTGACCTGTTTTGATTGCGGTTTTGTGTGGGGGATCTCTGTTTGGGTAGGCTATTTGACCAGTGTTGACTACAGAAGGGTTCATTGCGGCGTTGACTTTCAATGACTAGATTTGACTAGACTTTTTCAGACTGTTTTTGGGTTGATTTGACTAGCTATTGGAGGCCCAGTTGACTGAGTTTGACCGAGTTGTTTTGGAGGTCAAAATATGCCATGTTGACTAGTGTTGACTTTCTGGTTAGGGATTTCTGTCACTGTTGTTTGACTAGTCAGATTTCACTTTGATTGGGAAGTGAATATTGTATATTGTACTCTCTCTCAGCTGAACTTTTGAAGAATAATAAGAAGAATTGATCAAGGGTTTCCCCACTTTGGGGTTTGTCCCTGGTTGGTGCCATATCTTGTGTCGTCTTGTCTTCGCTTGTCTTCTACTGTTATTGTTTATGTTCTATTTGCATTTTATTGTTATGTTCATGTGATTGCTAATCTAGATATTGATATTGGGCTAATAAGAAAATTGAAGTAAAATTGCTCATAAGCATAGAACAGACCATTGTTATCTAAAATTAACAGCTTCATCCTTGTAGATGTCCTTTGCTTAGCCTCTCAAGTGTCGGCTCTTTAAAGTGCAGCTTCATATCAGAATTTCGGCCCCCAGCTTTAGAACTTCAACGTTGCAACAAAACAAAGTTTCAGCCCCAGCTTCAACCCAGTAATTTTGCACGTGTGAGAGAAATGCAACCCAAAAGCTCGATTTTCTTCTTCCTAGCTTCTCTCTTCCTTCTCCGGCAATTTCACACACTTTTGCAACTACTTCTTAGAAATCGAACTTGTTGATGATGCTCTCCAAATGAAGTCGAGTTTCTCAATATATAGGCTTCTTGTGAGGTCAAATTGCCCTAATCTAGGCTGACTTGTTGAGTGCAAGAAAGCCCAAGAAGGGTCTAATAAAAATGACAATGACTTTAATGACTCAAGACAAAACCTAGAAGCCTTCAATGGAGGCTTTGACCTAGAAAACATTGACCCAAGCATGAAACCCATGCTTTAATAAGTCATTATTTTTAATAATAAATTTTCTTTTGACAAGTACAATTATGAAGACCGAAGCTAGTTACATTCTTCAACAGTTTCAGAGTGCAGCTAAGGGCAATTATACATTGTTAGAAGGGATTCCAAGTGTTGCGAAGTGGATTTGTCTAGGCCCTACTAATGCTATTAGTGGTAAGGTTAAATTCTTAAAGTAAACAAACGAAAATGGAAGATAAAGGAGAATTTCATGTTTCATTTTCATCCTTTTAATTAAATTTTTAACATTATTGTTAATTGACTAGGGATGTTTGAGAGTGGTTTTGACCTCATTTGATTTCATATGGAGAAAGTAGAATTTTAGATCCCATACAAAATTTTGCAGACTTAACAGTTTTCAGGATTTCAAGATTTGGGGGATTACAATTTTTCCATTGGAGTTTGTCATGTATGAGGGTATGGAATTATCATTTAATTAAGAGGACCAAGCTCTCTATCTACCTCAATGTTGGTGGCATTGATTGTTGAACTCCTCTGTCATGACCCTATTAAAAATGTACCATCACACAAACATAATCTCGAATTGACATGCTAAGCTTTTTATATTTTCTTTTAATGCTTAGAGGGTGATATTGATGACGAGTATCCCAATATAGGCAGTGATTTCAATGATATATAGTACTAGTTATTTTGTTGTAGTATGATTTTTTTTGGACTATACAGGCCATCAGGGACTCTTTGTTGATGTATTTTTGGTTTAGAGATGGATTGCATTTGCACACGTTATTTTGGTTATATGCATTAATAGTGTGATTGAATTTGTATCATCATCATGTAAAACTTTTATATATTTCATATTTTATGTGTGACTCATTAATTTTTTATATTTTTTAATATCTAATATATAACATGTCCTTTGTGTCATGTTCTGGGGGTTGCCGTGTCACATGTCGGATACTCGTATTTTCGTGTCCTTAATGTCCCGTGTCCTCGTGTTATGTGACTTGGTGCTTAGCAGTGGGGATTGGTGTTTCCAGTAGATTGGTGTCTACAAAGATCTGTAAGAGTAGTTTGGTGCCTACCATGGTTTGTACCAGGGTAAATTAGTCTGCAGAAGGCACATAAAGCATAAAAGCCTAGGTGAATTTTTCAGCCACCCAAATTCTCTGTGACAACTTATTGGCTTCTGCTAATTCTCTCTTCAAAACTTTAGCTCCCTAGTTTACAAAATACTTGTCACGGAGTCCAACTAACACACTAATCTATTATCATCTTGGAAAGTAACTGTTGCATATCTCCGATGAAGCACCTGAAGTATTGTCTTGTAACAATTGTGCAGGCTGCTTTCGAAAAATTCCTAAATGTTCACCATGCTCCACCTCCTGTCCTTTCTCAGTATCAGACAATCCACCATCTGTTGTCTCATGTAGATTCCTCGATTCTTGTCTGCATATCTTAAATCTACTAATTTGTCTGTGCAAGGGAGAATTCCTCTAGAGTCTGAATCAATAGTGATCCCAAAATCTATACTTAACACCAGCTGGGTTCGTTTTGTTCAATTATAGTATTTATTCTATTTTTTGGCTTTGTATGTTATATACTACTAGTTGTAAATAAGCAACAATTATAAGTGATCCTTTTTAAGTTTTATTTTATGCCCTTAACCCTTTCAGTGTTTAAAGGTAGCCAAAACTTGAGAGGAATACTGAGTATTTTATAACAAGTTTATGTGATAAACATTCAAATTATTTGGGCAGTTGGGTCTTATCTTCGATTTTTCTCTACAGTGATCCAAAGATGCGGCCCTCATTTGCTGAAATCATGTCGGCTTTAAAGCCTTTACAAAAACCACAGGCTGCTACTCGGGTGTCGCCCAGGGGACAACCACCAATAAGGACCGTGCTACGTGCAGAAAATAGACAACTTGGACAGGACCATGCTACCAACCAAAATGAAGTACGGATTGCTGGGGCTGAAGATTCACAGCCTACTGATTCATGACATCTTTGAAGAGTAAGATCTCTGTGGACATTGGTGGCTTAATGTTTCCAGTGTAAGGTTGTAAAACTGATCACTTGAATCATTGATATGTTTAAATTCCGTGGAAGTTATTCTGCAGGGAAAGTATTTCTTTCTTGCTCCTTGGAAAAAGTTTTTCTCTTGTAATGATTTTTCTTGTGTTGCTTCAATCTGTTGAATACATCAAATTATTTCGAGTTTGTTGCACAGATGGTATGAACCTTGTACATTTTGCTCATCATGTACTTTTCATCAGAAGTACTTGAGATTTGTTTCTTGATCCAACAATTTGTCGAGGGGATTGCAATAAGTGCGCTTGGAGTACATTTGTATTTTCAGATTGGCAACTGGAGCAGAGGCCCTGAGTGCCTGGAGCAATGAAAGT
This sequence comes from Pinus taeda, assembly GCA_000404065.3. NCBI lineage: Eukaryota > Viridiplantae > Streptophyta > Pinopsida > Pinales > Pinaceae > Pinus > Pinus taeda. The sequence continues at coordinate 48,661 of APFE031658737.1, read as the reverse complement.
AGCCTCTCCCTTCACTTTATTGGTAATAAATCATATTCATTTGTTGCTTGTGTCATCTTGTTTGGTAAGGAATGCATTTAATACTTAAGGTGTAAGTTTTCAGAATATTCAGTTAATTTTACATATTGGTGGTGGGGTGATGGTTTTAATACTATGCTAGTTAAATAGAAACAAGCAATTATGCAGGAAATGATAATGGCCTGTTTTTCTCTGCCATTGTAACCTTCAAATTGCAAATGCTTGTATCTACAAAGTCAAATATGCTCAATATAGTTGGCATAATTACTAAGTCCGATGATAATAATTAGGTTAAGTGGCAGGAAACTTATTGGTAGTTTGTTCTGTGACGACAGAAATGAGTTTTTGATAATTCCATATATTTTCCACTTTATGATTACTAAAACATTCTTAGAGTTTTGTAAACTCATCATTTTCTGCTGTGCTAGTTTGCAATTTTCTTAATGGAATCAAAAGTTCTGATAAAGATGGTAGAAATTGTTTCATCTATCAGATTTTCTAGATCTGGTATTAGTCATAATGAATACGATTTGGCAGTTCCTTTTCCTGCAAATGGAGTGCTCTTGGCTAGTCCAACAGGATTTCAAGGGATAACATATGTACATATTTCTCGGCATACGGTGGAATTTGCAGATGCTTAAGTGGAACTTGGAACCATTTGTTTCATTTTACGCATTTGTGTAATTATGCAGTGACAAACTTTGGAGCTTGGACATTTACTGCACCTAGGAGAGAGACTATTCTTAGCTCTTGTAGTTACCACACTTAGCAAAGAGAGTCTATTCTTAAAATTAAAATAATTCCGAGGACCAGAATTTTGTAAATTCAGGACTTTTCAAAAATGTTGTTGTAAAAGGGGCAGATTTATGGTGAACGTTGCAATTTGACATTATTGTACATGAAAACAACTGGATGTATAGTTATGCAATTTATTGATAACTATGAATAAGTATGTTGCCAGGATGGGTTCTTGATAAAAGATGCTTCCTTTTAGCACCATAAGTATGTTGCCAGGATCAGTAATCGATAAAAGATGCTTCCCATTAGCGCCAAAAGTCACGTTTCATGAGTCTTACTTGACCTTTGGATTTACAGTTAGCATTATGCTTCCCATATTACAATGAAAATATTATGCTGGTCTTAAGGTCAAATTAGACACATTATTTGATATTCAGCTAGTAAATTGCCTTTGGAATACATGGTATGTTCCTATACATTATGAATTACAGCATTTCAATTTGTATGGGTACAACTAAATTTTAAATATTTTTAAAACGTTTTCTACAAAATTACCATTCCTCTATACTTTTGTATGCAGGTTTTCATCTTTATAAACAACTAATTCAACTTCTTGAATGCCACATGTAGTTCCCTACCATTCACTTCTGGAAATTTCTAAATAAGGAATTATATATGGGCATGAGATATATGCACAACTACAACACAATTATCTATTTAAAGATGCCATGAGAGGACATGATAAGGATCAGCGTACAGAAGTAAAATTTGTATATATGTTGAACTATTATTTGCAAGTGTCCCAAACATCAGCCAATTAGTCATTTTAGAGGTCTTTACAATGACCAAAATAAACATGGGCTTCAAAGCAAATCCACGTATATTTTTTAGCTCACTTTAAAATCCTTCAACGATAATTCTTTCCTCCAGCTAAACTCAAATTCTGAAGTGGACATATATATTTTGTAGTCATATATCAATTTTGACAGCCTATTCCTTGGAGGTCTGACTTACTGCAATGCTTTTAACTCAGGTCAACAAGAAAAGTGGTTCTTGGATATCTTTGTTGATTTTCAGGTATGTGAAAGGGACTTGAATGTGTAACTGTTGATCAATTATATTAGGGAGAAAGAAAACTATGTAAAAGCAATTATAAATAGATTCTGAAGCAAACACTACAGTCTGGTATTTCTGTTTCTTGGTGAGGGCAAGCAACGTGGGTTAGTAGCTAAACTTATACTAGTAATGTAATTCAGGAATCCCTTGATTGTTTTTTGTTTTGGCAATTGCAAAATGTGGTCCGGCAGTTTTGTATTTCTCATTTCTTGTTTATGGCATGCAACGTGGGTTACTAGCTACACTAAGGGATGTAATTGGGGTATGTCTTGATTTTTTTTGTAATTGCAATATGTGGTCTGTCTTCAATTAACTGTACTCTATCAAACTAATAAGTTAGTGTCGAACGGAAGGATGCCTGGGGCTAACTAATGTCGTGTCACAATGCAGCAATACAAAAGCAATATAAATGATTGGCTCAAATCTTGTGTAATTGTCCATAATCATCTGCTTTTCTGTTTTATACTCTTTTCCTCTGATTCCAGAAAAAATATAGTAAAATGCAACAATATTTAACAATTTTTGCTATGATGAATATCTACAAAATCATGTAACATTTTTTTCTTCTGTTAAAAGTTTTTTGTTTTTTACTTTTTTGATAAATATATTTTTGAAAGTATGCAAAGCTTTGATAACAAACCATGCTGCTCTGAATTAGTAATCTTAAAAAAACAAACAAACAAACGTTCCTTGGAAAAGTGGCCAATGCAGGTTTGGGGCCACATGCACAGAGTCTTCACAAGAGGTAAACGTTAAAGATGCAAACAGTTCTTGGGTGTTCTCAACTGGAGAAGAATTTATAATTCAGTCAGTTACAACCAAATATAAATGTTAGAAATAATAAATAATATATTTGCTCAATTAAAGTGAGGTTGATATTAGTCCTATTGCTTTTGGGGATCAACAAATTTTTTTATGCACGATGCATGTTCCATCTACAGTAGAGCTTATTGGTTCTCCAAAGTTGCAAGCTACAATATTCTAGGTGGGCTTAACATATGTATGTATCTATATTACAAACCCAACTTTTACAATGAAAAAAATTGTATTAATAAAATGTGGTTTTGTTAAATCAACATACGTTGATTGATTTTGTGAGCATAATAGTTATAAATCCTAGTGAATCCAATGCATATCATTTGATTTTTCTTAACATATTAGTAAAGAAAAAACCTAAGTTGCAGGAAACGTGGGTCTAGGGTCTGTTTCCATACGGAAACGGGAAACTAGTATAGTACGGTCCGGAAACTCATTTCGGCCGTACTGACACATTTATCGAGGAGGAAATGTGGCCAGTACGGTCGGAAATGAGTTTCCCAGCCATACGTCAGAGTTTCTTCTTGTGACTTGACTTTTTTTGTATATATATATATATATATATATATATATAATATATATATATATTTGCTTCTAATTTTTTACTGGGCGACTCAAATATCCTCTAGATGTTTCTCAAGTTATACAAAAAGGATTTTTTTGAGTAGGGCAGTCGAATGTTCAAGCCGATGGCCCTAGTGTTGATATGCAGTTCATGCTAATGTTAGATTGTTAAAGTAACATTACCATGAAATGACTCAAGATGTTTGAGAGTGGTTTCGCTCTCATTGGATTTCATATGGAGAAAGTAGAATTTTAAATCTCATTCAAAATCTAGCAGACTTATCTGTTTTTCAGGATTGGGGGGATTGCAATGTTTCCATTGGATTTTGTCATGTACTAAGTTATGGAACTTATATTTAATCAAGAGAACCAAGCCCTCTATGCATGGGAGACTCCCAATAATCAAGAGCATGTAGGGTACTAGGGTATGAAACTTGTATTTAATCAAGAGCACTAAGGTCGTTCAACTATGTAGGAGGAAACTCCCAATCAAGCACGAGACACGAAATTAGAAATTTCTTGTGGCTGATTTTGGATATTTCTATTTTCATTATGTGATCATTCATGAGTAAATGTAATGTAAATTTATAGACTTGTAGTTTATGCATTGACAATTAACAATTTAATCATAATGTGATAAATTAGAATGTATTATATATGCTCTATGATTGCACATATTTCTTAAATGCCCACATATATATATATTTTCCAGAAGTTGGGGAAGGGGGGGAGGGGTCACGTTTCGTACCCGTGCCCGTTTCAGAAACCTTTTCTCGTTTTCCCGTTTCATGCAATTTAGGAAAAAACCTTGTCAACCCACTATATGACATAAAACACTATATAAACACTATAAAATCCATGGTTAAAAAAGTGACTGTCAAGTTACTAGCTTAAAACAATGCATAAATGTAGAGCAACATGGGTGTGGTGATTATGTGAAAGTCATAGGTTCTCTTGTTTTGATCAATGTTGACACTCTATGGGGGATATGTTTAGATGATAAAGTTGAAAAAATGTAATTTGTATTGTGTTAATATTTTTAATATTAAAAGATGTTAGTGCCAAGGGAATAGGGTTGGTAGAATAACTGACTTTAAAGAAAGAGGCCTCCAAGGGGAGCCCTTAATATTTGCTTTTAAAATTTTCTATAAGATGTGAAATTTCAATGTCATTTTGATTTTCTTAGTAACAAGGGCTAATAAAAACATTTGATGGGTGTGTTTCCTTTGTTTTTCATTAACTTTTTCTATCTTGCTCTTTTGAACTCCAATATGTTTTGCTTTGCCTTGCTTATAACACATCTCTTGTTGAGTTCATCTTTGTAGATGTAATGATCATCCATATTGGATTAATTATTATCTTCACTCACAAGCAATGATTATGAGTTCCATTTATGTCTAAATTATTACACTACATTTAGAGCCATTTTAATGTTCTTTTCAAACCTTTAAAAATAACAATTTTGTAAGAATATAGCCATCTATTCTATTGATTCATTAATATCCTTATTCTTAAACACTGAGCTTGATTTGATGATTATTAAACTCCAACATGTTTGAATATCAACACTACATTTAGAGTCATTCATGGGCACACAAGTTTCTGAATTTTCTTTAGAAATAATGATTTTGTAATGATACACTTAAAATTAATAATTAATATAACACAAAGACGTGTATGTCCAAGATGCAACCCATTTAATTGAATACATTGAGCAAGAATAAATGCATATTTTAATGCGATTTGATACACAATTATAATACTTCGCTAGTGACCTAGCTAAGTATTATGCAATTTTGACAACATTCTTTTCCTGTTTAATTTTGCATGTCTCTACCAAATTAATGTTAGTCCACATAACTTATTATAAATTTCCATTGCCAATATAAAATGATGTCAAATTAATTTCATGGCCTAAACAATTCTATGAGTTTGTGAACACTGAGGGCTTTTCATTTTTGGATTATATTTTTAAACACTAACATGAAATTTCAATATGTAATTTTGTTATGGTAACAAACTTATTTTATGGAGAGAATTGTGTTGAATTATGGTAGCTACAATTGATATTCATGTAAATCCCTTAAAAAGGAAAATAAAGAGGTTGGATTCGAAAATCTAAATTGGAATTTAATTTGCCTCCAAAAGTGACGCTGGCTTCAACTATTCAAGCCACCCAGTCAAGCAGAGGCACTTTTTTGGGCACCCCTAAACCACTATATATTGCCATTCAACCTCACCACTTTGGATTCATTCATATCATTTCATAACATCATTTCTTCTATTCACACGTGTAAAAAGAGAGATATTCGAGGAAGACAACTAAGTTCTCAAGGAGACAAAATTTCTATTGTAGACTAGCCTTTGACTAGTGTTGACCTCGCATGCGTGAACCACAAGGTTTGACTTGTTAGCCGAGTTTTCCAAGCATCTTCTGGGTAAGAGATTAAGATTTTTAGGCAGTAGCAAGAGGCTGAAATTCTACTTGTTTATGGGTAGTTTAACTGTAGGTTGACTGAGTGTATTATTAGGAAATTTGACCAAGTTTGACCTGTGCTAGTTTGCTGGTCTTGTTTGACAAAATTTGACTAGAAAATTAGTCTGTAATTTTGATGAATTGAACAATTTCTCATAATAAAATATTGTTGCGTTTTTTCCTAGTTAGGATTTTCCCAAGGAAATTTTTGGTGTCCACTGTGCATGATTATTCTACGTGATCTCTATTGTTCAATTGTATTATGAATGAATTTTTTGTATTATAATTTCTTAATGATAATCTGGAATGCGCTGAAGTAAAAACAATATCATTGGAAATAATTATTAGTAGCATAAATTGTGCTTGTCTTTATTGCACTTGAAAAATCAACATGGTATCCGAGCGAGGTTAAGGGCATTAAGATCACTCTTTAAAGACACCATTCAGTAATCAAATCTTTGACCTAGAGAGTATATGTCTAAAAAGATGAGGTTTGAGCTTGTTTAGGAGAGTTTGTGCTTAGGAAGAAGGTTGCCCTTGCCCTAGTCTTATCTTGTCTAATGATTCAAGAGAGGGCCAAATTCTATTTACCTTGAAGTCTAGACCGAAGCCCTCGTAAGGCCTCAACAAGTAAGGTTGAGAGGGCCTTCGAGATGATTGATCAAGGCTGAAAGGCCTCAATAGGCTGCGAATAGGGTCGAGTAGCCTCAAGCATGTGAAGAGGCCAGTGTGGCACATAAATGAGGTTTTTGACAATGAGACAGGGTTGCTAAGGATTTGTCTACTAATCTAAGTGAAAGGGCATCCATTAAAGAGACTTGAAGTTTGGAAGAGTGTACTCATAGTCGAAAGCACTCATGCCCTGGTGAACAGAAAGGGACAAGGAAGTTAAGGAGGGATGCAAACTTTCTTTATGGCTAGGACATTGTCTTAGGAGGAGGCTGAGAACCTTAGATGGTGTGAACAAGGGTTTGAACTAGTACATATACCTTATGAAGTTTGGTTGTGAGAAATGGCATGTTGTAGAGGAGGACAACAATATTGGCTTTTGTTATGTCATCAGAAAAGAGTTTTACAACTACAATCATTAAGTGTAACCGCCATGAGAGATATGTGAAAAGTTGAAGTCTTCTCTTCTATAGAAACTGAAAATCCCCCCATATAGGAGGATGGTTGTAGCAACATGGTTAAATGACAAGTGCATGTACTTGGGATATTACATGTATTCAAAATAAGTCACAAGGTTCCAATAGGTCATTCAAGAATTGTGATATGACAAATTTATGAATGATGTGGAATATAAGAAAGAAGTACTTGAGGTTGTTAAAGCAACAAAAGGAAATTTGTTTCAAACTCTATAAAAGGGACAACTAGATTTTTTATTTGTCTCTAGTACTAATCATACAAACCCTCAGGTTCATAATAAAAGCATAGTGTTGCCATTGTGGAAATATGATAAAATAAAGGTTTCTGACAAGTTTGTGTAGAAGATATCTTATATATGCCATTGAAGTTAAAAATTGCATTGGCTGAGATATACTACTTGGGCTTTGCAAGAACAAATTGGAATGTGGAAAGAGTTTCCTTTCAAGCATTTGAGAAATGATCAATACGAGTAATTAAAATTTAGATCAAAAGAAAAGTTATTGATTTGATTCAAGTTAGCTACCCCAAAGCTAGGGGGAGCTAAGGAGAAAGGCTTCCCCATATAAAGCAAGAAAAGTCATAATACTTGTGCTAAAGTATGAGCCCCACTTGGAATTTAAAATACAAGAACTAGTAGACTTAGGGTTTGTAAACCCTAGAGAAGTCTTGAAGGTTAGGATTTAGAAAGAGGGTTTGCGATAAAACCCTAGAGCTAGACCTAGCATGTTGAAAATCCATAAAATCGTTGAATGAAGAAACCCTGGCTCTTATAAAAGAAAGAAGAAGAGAAGAAAGTTGTATGCAACGAGGATGAACATTTCTAGCTTGATTAGATTATAGATAGATTTCAGTCACTGTTGTAAGGATCAAGAGGAAATTGACGATTCCTCACAATCCTCAGACCAAAAGATAAGCACTTTATATCTTTCTTCCTTGATCACTGGATTACTTTTGTTCAACCTCTTATCTTTGTAACTTTTGCTTGGGTGTAATCTTTTCTTCCATGAGCTCCTAATGAGGATTGCATATACGTCGAGAAGGTTGTCAAGGCTCTTGTAGAAGATGAAAGCATTGAAAAGAATGAAGAAAAGTTTATGGCATCAAGACTCTCCTAGGATCTAGCATAAACTCAACTAGAATGATTTGTGTTCAAGAGGGAGAAATTGTATTGACATCTAGCATTGTTGAGAAACCAAGTGTAATGAAGTCTAACACCTAATTTCTCTTCTTGATAATTACTCGTGAATATTAGATGTCTTCTTATTAATTCTTATGTCTTCTTCATTAAGAAATTATACAAATGTTCAATCTCTTAGGAAAATATGGAGATCATAATGAGACAAGAGACACCAAAATTAGGTTGATAGCCAGTTGAAAACCCACAATCATTCTCTTATAGAATCAGATCAAAATGAGAGATATCCAAGACCAAGACCAAGTCAAAACTATCATGAAGATACCAAGTCCAACCCTCCTCTAAGTCACATCCAAGAGTCAAAGTCAATGTTGGTTAAATTTTCTCCAATTTGGTCATACACAAAAAAATTGGTCCTGCAACAAGGGGGGTAAAATTAAGCCTGTAGCAACTTCATAAATTTCGGCCTCTTCACACATGTGAGCTATAGTAGGTTAGAAATTTAGTCAACAAGGAATATTCTTCTATGCTTTGACTTGCTTTCTCTCTCCTTTGATTTGGCTTCTTCTCTCAATTGCTTGGTTCAGAAAATGCTTCTTGTGATGATGTGTGCGAATATGCTCCAATTAGGTCTAATTGTATTTTATATATAGCTATCCAGGAGGTTCGAAGAGGTGTCACTCTGGAGGGTTAGGGTCACTTACCAAGGAGGGCCAACTTGGTCATGTTGTGGGCTTATAACTCAAAAATAAAATTCATTTTTTTTCTTACAAATGTCCAACTGGGACATGGCTCAAATAATTTTTTCTTTTAACTCAAAATAAATTCTTTTTGACTCTAAGAATGAAGAACATGCTTTGAAAAATATAAATATTATAAATACATCAATGATAAATTTACATTATGAAGACCAAACCTAGTTACAACTTCAACACTCTCTCTTAACCAAGGAGGTATTCATAATGATTCATAGAGATAAGATCAAGTTGAAATATTCATATAAGAATGAATCTAGATTGATAACAATCATTGTAAACATCATCATGACCAACATTGTCAACTTACCAAGGTTTTGATAAGTAAGCTCTATGTCTCCACTAGATGGGAGCACAATGCCAAGAGGCATTCAAAAGGACACCACACAACTGCCTCTCCGAGGCACATACTCCACCTAGGTTCACCAAAGTATGTCCTCCATAGTACCATTTCCTAATCCATTGTCACAATACTTGACATAAGGAAATTCTGGTCCTCCAGACCATTCTTATATCGGGTCAATGCACTTGACTTACAACTGTTAGTCCTAGCCACAGTACATGAGTCAAGAATGTCAGTCCATGATGCTTATACAATATACCATTCTCTCTATTTGTGTTCATGTATGCGACTTACAACTGATAGTCTTGGCCACAGTAATGACACATGAAGAATTAGGTGTCCATTTTCACTCCCTCTCAATATGGGAGGAGATATTCACAAGCCCAAGCTTGACTCGAAAATGCTCATGCTTTCCCTTAGGAAGGGACTTTGTCAATAGATCAACTACCTATTCGTCAATGGAGATATATTGTAGCTTCATGGCTCCATCATGTTACAAATCATAATGTGATTCGACCTTTCAGGTTCTCTGATAATCTTTATACATCTTTGATCTATACAAAGTATCATGGTCAAATCCAACATGTCATCAAATAGTCCAAACATTTTATGGAGCCGAACTACTTCATAGCTAATTGGACAAACTTCCATATCTTCATCCTTCATAGCGAAACCGAATCCTGCTTCAAGCTCTACAAAGAAATCATACCGAATCCCAAACAAAACCAACCATTAGTAGTAACTTTATTCATTATCAACACTGCCAACCTAATCGAAGTGTCCTTGAATCAAATGTATTAGGGAACTAATCAACTACTGATACAATGATGGATCAACAATATCATAACTCTCCAACTTCTATTTCCATAGGTCTATAATCTATCATCCAACCTTCTGGAGGATCTTGGTCACAATCTTCTTTTAGTTTTCTGCCAAAACTCAAGTAGTAAAATATATATCCAGGAGATTTCAAATTATGCTTCCAGCTCCATCTAAAGATAATATCTCTAACTCATGATTTCTTCTTGAATCATTCAATTTGACTCCAAAGTACGAGGTCTTATTTAATCATGAGAATCCTATTTCGTGTCTGTCAAGGATAAGTAATAACCTTTCTAGTTGAGGCAAGTGTCTTATTATGAGCTTTCTTCTTTTACTAGGAAAACCTTTTCATGACATGTATCCATGCTTCCATCTAATGCTAATTGTTGACTTATTTAATGCATACTTCAAAATGCTTGCTCCTCATATAGAATATTCTTAACTATGTCCTTCCAATTGTTTCATCTACATATCAAAGTCTAGTCATATAAGAAAAGTATGCTTCCTGAAATACTCTGCACTAGTCATCGTAATATCACTAGTTCATTAGTGGCAAGGAAGAGATGGAGAGAAAGTGAGTGAGAGAGGAGAGGAGGGAGGAGAGAGAAGGATAAGAGAGAGAAAGGGAGAGAAGGGAAGGAGAGAGAGGGAGACATGGAGATGGAGGGGGGAGAGAGAGAAGGAGATAAGGAGGGAGTTAGAGGGAAAAGAGAGAGAGAGAGGGAGGTGGGAGAGAAAGAGAAAGAGAAAGAGAGAGGACTTGAGAGAGAGATGGAGTTGTAGGGCGAGAGAGAGAGGGAGGGAAGAAGAAATGCATAAAGAGAGAAAGGTGGAGATAAAGATAGAGTGACAAGGGAGAGAGAGTGAGGGAGAGAGTAGAGTGGGAGGGGGGAGAGAGAGAGAGAGGAGAGGGAGAGGTGGTGATGGATCAGATCCAACCTAGATGTTGTTGTGTAAACATTTAAATCTTGACTCAATAAATAAATAAATAAAAGTTAAAATTAATATTAAAGTTAAAAGTAAAAGTAATAAATAATAATAATTCAATTTGTCATATTCTAATTGTTGTGTAAACATTTAAATCTTGACTCAATAAATAAAAAGAAGTTAAATTATTAATATTAAAGTTAAAAGTAAAAGTAATAAATAATAATAATTCAATTTGTTATATTCTAATTATGTTTTGCAGGGCAACTTAACCCCTCCAACTCAAGTTAGAAATTATGCTTTGGGAAAAATTGCATAAATAATTATAAGTTACATTGGTGAATGCTAAGTCAATAATGGTTGAAAGAAAAATCATCCTATAGTCTTTCTTTAGCAGTAACTAATAAATTGCCACGTGACATGGATAAGTAAATTGTTTTCTGAAAGAACTTGCATAAATTTTGGTGGGTAGTAACCACTAATAATTCTACACATTTACAATTTTACTCCTACATAAGTGTTGAAGAAAAAATAAATAATGATGGGAAGTAACTCCTATAAGTATATTTTTTACATCTTATTCCTATCCATTTTTTATGCAAAGACTTGCTTAAAATATGGTGTGAAGTAATTGATGGTAGATATGTTATTTACTTGAGTATAAATTATTTTCAAGTATTTTATTTTTGGATTATTTTCTTGAAAGTCTTAGGAATAAAAAATTACTACACAAATATCTAAAAAATCATGCATGAATATTGCAACCATATTCATTAATTATGGCATAAAATATGTAAGGAAGTTATCCACATGGCATCATATTGTGCAAAATATTCAATAAAACTTTCAATTTATGGTTCAATCAAATGTTTGAATTTTTTTTTTTTTTAATAATGTTGAAAAATAAATATTTATTTTTCATACGTTTAACATTATGATTTGCATTGTTCAATGCTAAACTAATAATGATCAATAAACAAATAGACAAATCCATTGTTAGAGTCTTGCCTTGGTAGGGACTAATAATGATTCAGTAACCATATCTAAATTTAATTAATAAGCACATTAAATTAATTAAATGTGCTTATTAATTAAATTTGGTTATGGTCATCGAATAATTATTAGTCCCTACCAAGGCAAGACTCATTGCTTACATTAAACTCACAATATAACAAGTTTCTTAACCATGGATATCCAACCCCACTTTACCATGGATATTATTCACGTTAAATAGGTTTTTCTACAATACCATGGGCCAATACCGTGGATTATCAATGTTACATGCCAAAAACCATAACTCGTTTCACAATAGAAAAAATAAAATGTGAAATATTTTATACATTACATATAACATTGATTACATAGAGTGAAATTTCTCCATCATATGGATGGAGGGGGGAGAGAGAGCAGTGAGGGAGGGGGGAGAGAGAAGGAGAAAGGGAAGGAGATATTGATAGGGTTAGAGGATGGAGAGAGAGAGTAATGGGGATGTGTGTGTGTGTGTATGTGTGTGTGTGTGTGAGAGAGAGAGAGAGAGAGGGGGAGAGATGGAGGGAAGAACAAAGACATAGAGAGAGGGAGTGACAAGGGAGAGATGCATTGAAGAATCTAGGGCATCTAGATTAAGATGAGATTCTTCTAATGATGATAAGTATTTGTGAAGTACTTTTTACTTTTCTTATTAGCACATTCTACTCTTATTATTATTAGTGTGTGTTCTCTTTCTTAATCAAACAATTACCAAAACAAAAGGAAACAAGAACACAAGATGTTGGCTCTCAGCCAGGGAAAAACTTCTCTCTCCTAGAGAGGAAAACCCTTTTGCAAATTTCTCTTATTGAAGCTTCAATTAACAAATGCCAAACCCTAGACCCTTGATTGGTAAATCCTCCAAGAACAAGACACAATCTCTATTTTGCAACTTCCTTTTGTCCTTCAATAAACGCCTCCTTCTCTACTGTACCTTGATCTCTTTCTTCGCACTTCTGGCAATTGATGGCACTTTCCTTTGCTCCTTTTCTAGCAACTGTAGAAACCCTAGGTATCCTTAGAGATCTCTTCTTTCGCGCCTTCCTTTCCTTCGCTTGGAAATATTCCTTTTCCTTGGCTCTTGGACTAGATATTGAGCCTCTTCTTCTCGTGTATCTCTCAGTGAGAGGCTGATCCTCTTGACCCTACCGCAAATATGATTTATTTGCACATGTGGCTGATTTAGGGCTTGAAACTAGACCTTTTTACTTGCCTCTTTACATTGCATTAGGTGTCCCCTTCTTTGCTTGATGAGTAGACTTAGATTGCTAATCTCTTTGAGCCCATCCGAGCACTTCTTATGACTGCAATTGCATATCTGATATGGTAGCAGAATGAGTCCTTTTTCCTTCACACATGTGATAGAAAATATCCCTAAAACAATCCCAAAAAATCAGATTTCTTTCTTCTCTTCTTCACTAGCCTAGAATCAACCTTTTTCTCTTCTCCGCACCTCCTTCTTGACCCTCTTCTTCATCGACTTCAGAGATAGCTTGATGGTCTATTGGTGAGGTTGAATTTCCCTATATATAAGAGTTTGTCCCTCCTATTTGGGCCGACTTGAGCTAGTGAGGCCGACATGTCCTTAAGTGCACCAAAAATTCATTTCTTTAACCCAACTTGAAGAGGAGACTTGTCTTTGTTTTGGAGGATCTATTTTGACATATTTCTTTGACTCTAATACATAGATTTACATAGTGTAACATGGCCGCATGGGTCTTCAAAAATTACATTTTCCTAGAAGCACTTAGACATGTGCTTGACCTATCAAATGGGCAAGAAACCCATTTTTGATAATGACACAGAAATAATAATTCTTTTATTTTACTAGTACAAAGATCAACATTACATTAAATATGAAGACCGAACCTAGTTACACTTTCTTAAACAAGATGGAGAGAGAGGGAGAGAGGATAGGAGGGAATAAAAAGAGAAGGAGAGGAGAGAGAGAGGGAGACATAGAGATGGAGGGGGAGAGAGAAAGAGAGAGGGAGGGAGATAGTGATAGAGTTGGAGGGTAGAGATAGAGAGAGATGCGGGGAGAGGCAGAGAGATGTGGGAGAGAAAGGGAGAGAGAGGAAGGAAAAGGGAGAGGACTTGAGAGAGAGAGAAGGAGAGAGGGAGGTAGAGAGAGATGGAGTTGGAGGGAGAGAGAGAGAGGGAGATAGTGATACAGTTGGAGGGTAGAGATAGAGAGGGATGCGGGGAGAGGCAAAGAGATGTGGGAGAGAGAGGAAGGAAAATAGAGAGCACTTGAGAGAGAGAAGGATAGAGGGAGGGAGAGAGAGATGGAGTTGGAGGGGGAGAGAGAGAGGGATAAGAACAAAGACATAGAATGATAGAGGTGAAGAGAGGGGGGGCGAGTGTCAAGGGAGAGATGGAGAGAGAGTGAGTGAGAGAGGATAGGAAGGAAGAGAGAGAGAAGGATATGAGAGAGAAAAGGAGAGAAGGGAAAGAGAGAATGGAAGACACACAGATGGAGGGGGGATAGGGAGATAATGATAGAGTTAGAGGGAAAAGAGAGAGAGAGTGTGATGGGGAGGAGAGAGAGGAAGGTGGGAGAGAAAGGGAGAGTGAGCAAGGAAAAGAGAGAGGACTTGAGAGAGAGAAGGAGAGATGGAGTTTTAGGGGGGAGAGAGAGGGAGGGAAGAAGAAATACATAAAGAGAGAAAGGTGGAGAGAGAGAGAGAGAGAGTGACAAGGGAGATATGAAGAGAGAGTGATGGAGAGAGTAAATCGGGAAGGAAGAGAGAGACAAAAAGGATAAGAAGAGGGAAACATGGATTCAACGTAGATATGGTATGTTTGTATATAAAAACTAGCCTAGATCCATATTAAACCCATATATATCAAGTGTCGAGAGGGATGAAATCCCCTTTCACATTAAAAGAGGTTTGTATCTAAAGAGATTTGATCCCTCTCAGCGCTTGATAGATGCAAGGTTAAGATGAATCTGGGGTGGTATATGTGTGTTGAATAGCTATCAAGCTTCATATACCTACATAGATGCCTGAGTGTGGATTTAAATTTTATCCTATATTAAATGTAAGTGTAATATACTTTTGAATTTTAACATTAACCCACCTTAAGCAGAGAAACTGAAACTAATTTTTATTGCTTCAAAATATTTAACCACTAAACTTAAGTTAACATTGATTTGAAGAAGTAATTTTTTGGTTCCACTTTTCTTTGGTAAAAATATTCTCTTGTTTTTTTTGCACTATTAACTAAAACTATTTAAATTGGGATGAGGTTTCTATATAATTTTCTTTTGAATTTGAATTGTTAAAGGAATAATGTTGAGAAGAGGAAAGGATAAACAACTTAAATCCCTTGAAGCTAATCAAAGAGGGAAGAAAATAATGATAAAATACCTTAAGTATAAAGGACACAGTGAAGAGCAGAACCTGAATAGAGCATTTTTTTTTTCAGACACTAACTACAAGGCAAGGTTAAATAACTATCAAGATAGCAAAGAAATTTATGAGTTTCTAAAAGCTAGTAATTTTGTAGAAGAGTATAGTGAGGTGGGACATCCATACTTTTGAAAATCATTCAAATTTATATTTATTCGCATATTTCAATACTAAAGTTCCAACCTCAAGGTTTTGGTAATAATCCATTATGTAAAAGGTTGATCTAGTATCCATTATTTTGATCAAGGAGAGAGACAATCTTTTCTAGATTATCTAAATACCCATTTTAAGGTTCCATTTATAATTCCACGTCAAAGGAGTAACAGAGGATGAGAAATAGATATGGACTTCATAAAAATAAGTCCAGATCATCCTTCAAAGCTAGCCTCCAAATAGAAGATAATGAAGTCAACCTTCATTACAAGCCTACAAGTCAGTTCAAGTCAAATTGTTCATATCGACTCAAATGCATAGTGACCAATAAGTATAAATAGCCTACTATTTCACCATTTTACGGAGAGAAGTGAATAATTCATTTAAGAAGTAAGAGAAACTATTACAGGACCAAGAAATGGAGAGGAGGTAGAGAATCTTCGAGGATTATTATAGAGCGGAAGCTGAAAATGTGAATTCAGAAACAATTACAGCGAGACCAAAGTTCCTTGTTATAGAGATGATTACAGAAAGGGTTGTGACTATTGCAGAAGGAAGGGTAATATTTATGAAGCAGGAAGGCCAAGATTTCGAAAGTAAGAGGTCCGAGACTATTCCAAAAGGCGGGTCAAAATTTTGAAGTTGAAACAGAAAGAGCCAAGAACCATGATTGCAGAGACAATTGTAGGAGTAACTCATCTACTTGTTGAAGTAAGTCCATTTCTTTGGTCAAATGGTCAAGTATGTCTAAACCTGATTTAATCTACTAGAGAAAGAGTTATTTGTTTTTCTCCTTAACTTAATTGGGTTTTCCCTAGTTGTGCGCTTACATCTTGTGTTCTTATCTTTGTGGTCTTCATGTTGGCATTTATTTGATGAAATGAACACTAACATAATCAACATGTAATTTCACAAGTAAATTTCAAGATAAGAGAAATTAAATTGAATATTCTAACTCACATAATGCCCTAGATTTCTCAACAAAGGAAAGGTATTAGACCTCATTTGAGTCACATAAGTAATTCAATCTCGTTAAGAAGTCTGAACTAAATTCAGAGCGAGAAAGAGGTGAAGGATAGCGAGGAAAGAGAGAAGGTATATTTGTCTGTCTTATGCATAAATTCTTTATTTGGCAAGCTCACACGTATGGGAAGAAAGCTATCTCTATTAATATTTCGAGCTAAAGAAGAGTAGTAGACTGGGATACAGAGAGAGGCATTATTTTTTGGGTGGCTGGCTTATAACTTGGTGAGTTGTCTTGATCAAAGGTCTTGGAATTATTCCTTGAATTTCTATAACAAGAGATTTTTTTCGGGTTTTTCCCTTGTGGAGGGGTTTTGCCTTAGCCTGGAGGCTATTTCTAGAGTTCTTGTTTGCGTTTTGACATTCTTTATTGGGATTCTCTTGATGATGAAATAATAATAATAATAATGATAATAAATAAATAACATTGTATCACAATAATTGTCAATATAACAAGAGAAAACACTATAAAAGAAACCCTAATTATGTTTTCCCTAGTTTTTCTCAACATCTATGGTTTGGGAGCATTTGCAATGTAGAAATAAAAAATTGCTTGAAAGAAAATGCAACACAAAACTAAATCACACACCTAGTAGCTAAGCACTTGGTGGGATAAAGTTGAGCAGTACTTCGGGGTTTTTTTCTTGTATAAGACTCCAAATGTAGTTAATCTTTCAAATCCAAATATGCGAATGAAAGTACTTGCAAATTAAAGGAATGAGGAGAAGTTAGATGCAATAAATAATTAATAAAATAGAAGAAAAATCACACCATTTCCTTACATCCAATTAATAGATTAAGAATTTCTCCTACTTCCTTGCATGGAAAATGACAGTTTATGGTATTTCACTCAAATAAAAACACAATTATCAAAGAAAGACAAATACTACATGAATTTTTTGCATGGAAAAGTTTTTTATTTCTTATAAAACTTTAGGCAACTCCCACTCGGCCAAGGCATACAAGACAAATATCAAAGAAATTTTGTTGTCTCACCTAAACCCTTACCATTTTGAATTATATTCTTTAGATAGTTATTCCATTTAACCATTCGAATTGAAACTAGTTGACCTATATATTCATGAGACCAATGAGGTAAACTTAGACTAAATTTGAACGAATATTAAATTTAATTGCATGAATAAATAATAATTAAAAATAATTGTGTGCATGAATACCATAATGAGCTCCTCTTTTCGAGATTAAATTGTTGGAGTAGTCTAATCTTGGAGCAAACCTCCCTCCATTTGACGAAGTAGCAGCGAAATCAACGTTGACTTTGTTATTGCTTTGTTGGATTGGGGTGTTTTTCTCTAACATGATCCAAATCCTAATTTATTCTCTATTTAACAATGCCAACCATGTGAAGGTGAAAGCTCTCATGCCCCCTCTGCCCTCTCACGTCACTCTCAATTCCCTAGTACCCAATCTATCTACTATATAGGAAATAGTTGAAATCAAGACATTAAGATACATGAAAAACAAATAGCAAACATTCATTCATTCATTTCTAAATCCACAAAAATATTTCATCTCAATAAATTTTATCATAAAAAATATGCTTACATAATATGAAACAACATCATGTACATAAAGAGACATAAATAAATTATTTGTTAACATATAACATTCATTAATCATAGACGCAAAATACTTCATCTCAAAAAAAATTATCATCAAAAATAAGTTTTCACAATGCAGTATGTGATGTTTCTAATGTTATAATTATTACAATAATTTCTTTTTATTTTTCTTTATTTTTGATGGATTGGTCATGTACTCATGACATTGTCGAGGCTACAGTAAGAGGGGTGGCTCATATGTTGTAACAAAAAATAAATGTTGAAATTTTTTTGTTATTATTCATTAATAAAAATAACATTAGAGTTTTCTTTACCTCGTGCACTTCTCAAAACTATAATTTAAAAAAGGAAACACTTACTACAATATCAAAACATAAAAGTGTAATTTTGTAGATACTTCTCATATAGAGCATTGGTACTAGTCAAGACAACCAATATTTCCTCCCATCTTCACCAGTAGCATGTAGGCATCTATGCATGAGTACGTTTGGAGTTCATAGATGCCCCAAACACTATTGGTGAAGATAGGAGGAAATATTGGTTGTCTTGATTAATATTGACACTGTGTTTGAGAAGCATTTGCAGAATTGTACTTTTCCATTTTGATATTGTGGTAATTTTTTCCTTTTTAAAATTTTTGAAGATCAATTCTAGGTTTTGTTAACGTCTATCATTTTTCTTTTAAACATAAATCACTAATGGATTGTGGAGATACCACAATGTCTAAACGCTTTATTTTCCAAGAAGAAGATAACAAAGGAAAAATGGAGATTATAATATGGACAATATCAAACAAAATCATTCTAATATGGAGATTCTAATATAGACAATATAAACACTTGAATGATCTCCTCTTAGTTTCGAGAATAAATTGTTGGAGTAGTTTAATATTGGTTGAAGAAACGTCCCCCACTTGATGAAGTAGAAGCGGAGTCAACATTAAGTTTGTTTTTTCTTTGTTGGATTAAGGATATTTTGCTCCAATAAAATCCTAATTTATTCTCTGCTAAAGAAGGGCAACCACATGAAAGTGGGAGCTCTCGTGCCCCCCACCCCCCTCCACATAACTCTCAATTCCTTTGTACCCAATCTATCTACTATATAGGAAATATTTGAAAGCAAGACATTAAGACACATAAAAAACAAATAGAAAGCAGTCATTCATTCATTCGTAAATCCACAAAATATTTCATATCAATATATTTTATCATAAAAATATGTTTACATAATATGAAACAATGTCATGTACATAAAGAGACATATAACAATTATTCATTAAGATATAACATTCATTCATTCATTAATCATAGACACAAAATACTTAGGGGTTGAGGGGAATAGATAAGAGGGGTCCGTATAAAATATTTAGGGAAGAGTGTAGTCGATGATGTTTTTATATGCTTAAAATTAGAAATTTAATACCACTGGAAAATTAATAATTTCACATTTATCCTTCAATAGATTAGGTCTCATCCAAACAACATGCATGAGAATTGCTTTTGAAACTAGGAATCTAAATTGTTGCACCATTTCAAAAATCCAGAAACAATACTTATCATGATTAAAGATTAAAATTCACCTTTTGAATAGGGTATCCAAATTAAGTTTGAAAATGCATTGTTAAAATATTAGACCTAGTCCGAAAGCTACAATCACCATACTTGAATAGGACAAAGCAATCTTGCACATACATATATAAGATCTGAAGTTTGAACATGAGTATATAAGCTGAGGGTAATGTTCAATGCATAGATCCTGATTAATATGGGATAAATATTGGCATATGTGTATGTGTGTGTGTTATGAGAATGGTACTTCTAATATCAATCAAACTAAGAAAATAGAGGATATGAATAACCTACAGGAGCCCATATCTATAACAACATGTTTGCACGATCTTCAAAATATATATTGAGGACTGTTGAAAAGTGTGCAACAAGAAATTCTTGTTGAGAATGCAACAAGATGATGGAGCTTAGTGGAAAGGAGTCGCCTTCACTGAGTGGGCCCGCAGGTAAATTATGGCGCAAAGTCTATTTTTAGACTATGTCTATTTTTAGACACATGGATCAAGTCTATGAGTTGCAAGATGTTGTTTATGGATGATTGGTCATGTTGGGAAAAATAGATGGACTTCTATTTTTTGGATCATAGCGGTGTGATCAGAGTCTATTTTTAGACTGTCAGGTAAAAATAGAAACAATCAAATATTATTAGCCCTTATTAATATTTGGACTCTAAACTTTATCTTATTCTCTTGAAGCACTTCAGTTGGAGCTACAGATGTGGCACATGCAACTTCCTGAAGGAATCACGTGGTTACCTATGGGTTGACTGAGCTATTGCATGCAGGACTTCAGTTAGAACTCAACTGGTTGAGTTTAGCGGAGTTGGAGGTGGAGTTGATGGAGTTGTGTTCAGTTTGACTTGGTTGAATTGGTTGTATTTAGTCTAACTAGAAAATAGACTAAATGATGAGTTGTGTGAATTAAATATTAATTAATTCACTAATTATTAACTCATAATGCAACTGAAGAATACATTAGTTAACTCAGTGCATGTACAGTTTAGTGGAGACAGGTGTTAGAGATTGAGATTGCTATCAGTTGTGACTATAGTTGTGCATGAGATATTGCACAATCAGTGGGATTGAGTTATGCCAATGAGAATTGTGGCCAAGAACAAATGATTATAGCCTATGCTCACGTGATTTCCAGTGTGAGTGGTTTTCCAAGGTAAAAAGAACTTGGAACGAGTTTGGTTATCAATTATTGTTCTTGCAGGATTGTGCAGTGGAAGCAGGAAAGCAACGAAAGAGATTTGGAGATCAAATCTGAGCTGTATTGTGTGTAACAGGTGGAGATAGTACTGAGTACTTGTGAGGAGTATTGTACTATGTTTGTTACATGTTCTCAATCATATAATATACAGATAGTTTGGGGTTTTTAGTGAGATGCTTTCCCTAGGATACATACTATGTTGATATATGTGTTTGATGCTTCTATGTGTGCATGTGTATGTTTCTGAATACTGCTAAATTGATGATCAACGTAGATGAGGTTATGTATTATGCATGTATTTCGCAATAGTGTATAATCAGGATAATCTCGGTTGAATAAGTGTCATATTATTCATAAATTTCTACAAGGACAATAAACTACATTCATTAAATGTATACTAATTTACCTAGACTTATTGTACCACTTGAAACTAGAGAACGGTGCAAATAGTGGAAGGCTACAAGTCTTATAAATTGCCAAACTTTGAATAGAACCTTAGAGAAATATTATGGCATTCAATTATTATTGGGATAAAGCATGAGACGAGTTGATACACCATCCCATGAAGCATCAAGAATAGCCTCAATATAGACTACTCGACATTGTTGGAGTGGATGCTATATTAATTTCTACTATATTTATTGTAACTAATCTATATATTGGTTTCCTTTTATAATATATATTAGTCTAACAAAATTCTAACATATATTAGTTTTCAATTCACAACAATTTGTGGTTATTATGACAATTTAAGTACACATGACTGTAATGTCCACGATAGGATGTATGAATTGTCCTCCGCATATTTCCCATAAATGATTATAACCTTGAATGGGATAGCACTGGTCTGTCATCATCATCTCAAAATGACCAGTTAGATGAAAATTTACTATATCTGTCATCATCACTTCACAATGTCTCATAGATGACCCCTTCTACAAATTATATACATGAACTTCTAGTAGATCTTCCCCTTTACCTAGCCTATGATTGATTGTGAGAACAAGTTAACAAAGTATAATTTATAAGTAGGGGATATTGTCAACAAAGATTCGTCAATTTTCATTTATTCACTTGCTGTCACAATCAATCATAAGATAGATAGAGGAGATGGCCTTCCATAAATTCAAGCATATATTCTATAAAAAGGGTCATCCATGAGATAGTGTGAAGTGATGATGATAGACATGGTAAATTTTTATCTGTCGGGTCATTTTGAGATGGTGATGAGAGACCAGTGCTAGCCCATTCAAGATTATTATAATCATTGACAGGAAATTTGGGGAGGACAATTCATACATCCCATCATGGAAATTACACACATATGTACTTAAATTTCCATCATATCACAAATTGTTGTGATTAGGCATTGACGTAGGAGTAGCTAGCACCTAAATTAGGAGTGTGGCAGTGTATGGTGGAGTGAGATAGGTGTACAAAATAGTATATGGTTGACTTATCATGGGCATAGATTGTGTAAAGGCTTAGTTTAACATGAGAATTTGATTATAGAATCTTGGTGTTCATAACAAAGTTAATTGACTTATACCATGAATTTATCAAATATATGGTATTCTACACACTCCTTGTATCAAAAAAATATGTTTCGACAATATGAAACAAAATCTTTCTAATTTTTTGCAATGGAAACATCAGAAATTTTTATTTAAGATATTCTAAAGTTACATGTGCACATGCCATGAGGAATTCAACCTTTTAGTAACAAATATGGTACTAAAAAAAATGGGCTCTAAATAAACAAGTTCAATCATTTTTTATCGACTTCTTTCTCCTTTTTAACATGTAATTAGTCAGGATGTATTGATCTTGGCCCCTTTCAGTTGTTGTGGTATCCGGTGTAATATGTCTTGTTGCTGATCTATTCCTATGAATATGCCGCTGCAAGTGGGGTCGAGCATGAACTGAAATAAGAAAGAAATGTTAAATTCATATTTATAGTTATTATTATTACAAATGTTTTAATAATAAAAAGAGTAGTATAGTGTTCTTTACCTGCTTCGGTAGTGGAGGGAAGCATAATACTTTCATATGTAGCCATATGTTCCTCCTCTTCTGTGGCCACGTCCTGTACATGCTATGGTGTAGAAATAAGGAAAGTTATAATCAATACACAATTTTCATTTAAATATTTTAATTTATATCTGTACTACAATTTTTTTTATAACACATGAAATACCTCCAGTACTGAGAAAAACATCAATCTCAAGACCAGACACTACACCATTAGTAGGCTCATGTGTTGTATCTACATTGCTTGCCTGCTTTTTACAATCAAGAGCATTAATTTATGGCCAAAAATAATATCCAATAGATTCAACATGTAATGATTTATAAATTCTATTCGTTGCTTTTATTTTCCTAAGTGTTATGTTTGATGTTGGAAGATTGTGAAGACACCAAGTTTTTTCTCCGTTCAACCATGACTTGATAGACATACTTGAAAGAAAGCCTTGGGTCTTCCTCTGTGGGAACCCCTTTGAATCGTGTCCCCTATAATTTTGCATTAGAACATGAATTTCTCTTCTTTTGTGATATTAAATTAATTTTTTTAACAATTTATAATTTGGATGCAAATTATTGTTTTATATACTTACCATTTTTGTGGCTAGTTTCGAGTAACCATCCAAGCCAAGATGATGTTGCCCATGTTTGTCTATTCTAGCCTGTATGGATTTGGAAGTATTTTGGAGCCTATATTTAAAACGTTAAAAAACTTAATTAGATGGCATAATGATGATAAAACACCGTAATTACATTATTAAACGTGCCTCATACCTTCCTCATCCAGGTGGAGTCTTCCCTTCTTTTTGAAGTTCCTTCTCAAGTGCATCTTCCATGAGAATTCTCCACTCCATCTTTGTAATCAATGGAGGGTGCACGTGCAACCTAGACCTTTCCACTTGAGACCTATACTGGTCCCACAAATATTTTAAATGTAGGCCTGCCTTTGAGGTAACTCTAGATTTATTGAAGGTATTGTTAGCAAGCAAATGAACCATCTTGTTAATAAGTTCCTCTTTTAACTTGGAACTTTGGGATTTATAGTTTGTTCGAATGGTTGGCCCAAATATTTCCATGATTATGTCATACAAATTTCTATAAAATACATCATTTCCTGTAAAATGATATTATCATTAGTTTAAAATAATCAAATATCATACATTAATTTCATTTATGTTGTACTTAATATTTAAAACACTTCCTAAATACCTGAAAGTTTCTCTATTTTCGTAGGGCCATTGTCATCATCTACCAAAAACATGATTAGTAGTTATCCCATGATAGTATCCAAGAAAACTCATTTCAAATTGTGCGATTGTATCATGCTTTGCATCCACAACATCATGTGTAGATCCTGATGTACACTATTCATAGGGTGCAGATCCTAATGTGGTTGGTTGAGTGGTTGTATTGGTGTCAATGACTGGTGACTCACTCACAAGTGGAGCATTAACACTCCTACCAATGCCGACCCAATCCATAGTCGTAGTGTGAGGATCGAACTCCGCCAAAAACTGTTGTAAAATAAAGAGTTTTTTTTATAAAGGATGAGATAACTAAATCATAAACAAATAATTTGGATAATTAAATGAGTTTCTCACCCCATACTGATGAACTTGTTGTAGCAAGGTTTTGATTATGCCTTGTATCTCATCTCTATGAGGCTCAATCATAACTAAAGAATTAAGTTTCTTGTTTGCTTTGAATTTAAGCTTCCTTATTGCTTGCATTGGATTGGTGGACATAAAAATTTCATCATTAGTAACCTCTTTCTTATGAGAATTTGTGGACTTCTCTAAGGTTGGTGCCTTCCCCTTATCACCTTGTCTATCAAATACGTGTAATTTTCAATTCATCCACAATTAATCATCATTATATCAATAAGAAAATCATTATTGACATATGTCTAAATTTATATAGAAACTTCATGTAGTAAATGATAATCATAACATACATTAGACATTTCTTACAATTTGGGTAAAATTGAATACATACCGCCCCCATAATAGAAATATTTGTATTTATTTTGTTCAAGTTGTAATCAATGAGCAATTATTCCCCTGCATCTATTGAATGACACATACGAATACATGGTTTCCTTCATGTCCTTCAAATATGCAATTGGGTTGCTTATTTTTGATGATGTTCTGTGTACTATTTATAGTCCTTGCAATATTCCCTACTACTTTTGGCCTTCCATCAATATACGTAATTGTGCCTTTATTTTCATAATTGCATTTTAGTTCTATATAATTTGTAGCCACTTCATATCTTCACATACTTCTGGTGTATTGGACTAGTCGTACCCAATCATTGTAGTTGTAACAAGTTTCAACATACTCCATCAATTCAGTTAATCCTTCGTAACATACCTTTATGCCATCCATGGAAAATAGCCCCAAACCATGTAATGGCAATGGGAAATGAGGTATATCCTTTCATTGATAGAAAAATCAATGTTTATTTCAAGAAGATCCTTGGGTGGCCATTATTTCACTAGATGTCTATGCCTCAAGGTCATCTTGATGTCACCTATGCTCTCATTAATATAATAACATGACCAATAGCAAGAAAAATTTCCATGCGTCTATAAAATTTTATTCTAATCTTTTTACATCTAGTTAATCTTCACCTACTAGACGACGTAGCATATGTTTGGTCAATTTCTTCTATCCTACCTAAAATTTCGTCACTCGATGAAGATAGATATGATAAATACCTATTTGGTTGAACGTCCTATAACACTCCATCAAATGAGAGAAACTGTTAGAGAGCGTCTTAAGGGATGTTGAGAAACGTCTTGACGAAACCAGAAGAAAATTTTATTAATACAAGTGAGTTATAAGGAAGTTCTTTGTGTTTAAAATATTGAAGTAATATTTAAAAACTTGAGAACTATGAACTCACTTAATAATTTGAGAAATCAACATAATCTGATAGCATGTAATCTTCCATTACAAAAATTTACCCACATACTTCGATATGTTGAAGAATGTAACTAGCTTTGGTCTTCATAATTGTCATTTGAATCATGTCATGATTGTTGATTTGGGTTAGCATCAGATGTTCTCTAGCCACGAAAATTGGTGGAGAGGCTAAGGCACATGAGATCTCCAATACCTAGAAGGGTTTGGGAAAATTCTAAATAGTTTGGGAGATATTAAAATAATTAATATTTTTAATGGAGTCCCTAAGTCTAAACTTAGGGAAATTAAAATATTAATGTGAATTAATATAGCACTATGTTAGAATGGTCCAAAAATCATGGATCAAGCCAAATCTAATCTTATCCATTGATTAGGGACTTAATCTTGATCGTTGATTTGTCAACGAGAAAAGTATAAGAGGAGCCTTGAGGGTCACTTGGAGAACACACCAAGAGATCAAGATTTCGACTTTCTGGGGGTGGGTTTGTTGAGAAAGTTGAGAGAGTGATTAGAGATGTAGCTGAGGGGCAGTGAATACAGAAGCAAAGAGGCAGAGATAGCACCAGTAGGATCAGCGCAGTAGCCAGAGAGAGGGGCGTAGAAGCAGCCAAGGGTTCATGTAGAGCCAGCCAGGACTCATCCAGAGGCAGCCAAGAGTTGTATAGTGCCTTAGAGGGCCAGCGTGGGTGACACAGAGGGCTAGAGGGATGACACAATGCCTCCAAAGGCTGACGCAGGCCAAGCCAGAGTAACATTGGGCTAACGTTGGGCCAAAGAGAGGCTGATGCAGTCCCTAGAGGCTGATGTTGGGGTTTCGTGGGGCATATTGGAGATGTGGAGCTGCCAGATTGTTTATCCAAGGTTTCAGCTGGAGTATCTACTTTTGAGTAGAGGGGTACTACTGTCGAGATTTTTCTCTGTTGGGCGAGCTTGATTTAGCACCCAGATTATATTTTGAAAACGATTAATAAATCAAACCCTTAGATAGTTGCCCCGGTTTTCCCACATTGGTTTTTTCCAGGGACATTAGTCCAAAAACAATGGTGTCACTTGTGTGCTTGTTTCTATTTCCTTCAGTTGATGATCTGTAATGTGTTGAGCATGTACTTGAATTTATTTCCAATATTTACATGGTAAATAACTTGTTAATTAACAGAACAAGTAGGTGGGAATAAATCAATAAAGTGCATGAAGGGTTTCTAACATGTCAAACTTAGAAATTCCAACATGGTATTAGAGGGTGGTTGCAGATCATAGTAGAACTGAGGACATCAGCCAAACATAGTAGTAGTAGTAGAAAAAAAACTATCTTGAGTGACAGAAGCTATTCCTAGCAGAGTAGCAGCAAGGAAGGGGTGATGCAGTGCATGCGTTATCAAGATTGAGCTAGGAAGAGGTAGTGTAGAGGATGAGGGAGGCAAAGACAGGCTCATGCAAAGCCACGCAGAGGCCAAGAGGGCTAACCCAGTTGGCTAATTTGCCAATGTCGGGATTGTGCAGAGCCTAGGAGCTCTAACCTTTAGTTTGCTGGGATTAGGAGGCTGTGGGTAATTTATAGAGTGGAGCTGGTGGGGTACTGTAGTCAAAACAATACCTAACAGGGAAAGGCCAAGGTAAAGGGAGTTGCTTCTGAGGTGGATTTCTAGCCAAGGAATCTAGATCAGTGTTGCAGTTGCACAGATGATTGGAGAGCGGCATCTGGATATTGGCAGAAGGGTTTCCAGGAGGGAAATCGAGGCTTAGAAGAGTCATACCGAGAAATTCTAGGAGAGAAGTAGAGGAGAAACGAAATGGAACTACACAAAGTAAGAGACCAGGACAGACTGGATGGAGCCTCAAACCTCGTAGTCTAGAAGGCGAGAATCTTATACGTACTAGACAGGAATTGTCTCAAACACTTCGCCTTGAGGACGATAGCTATCCCAGTTGACCCGACTGATAATGACAGGTACAAGGATGTAACTATGAGGGCTAAGAGTATCATCCTTGATGGGGTCAAGGATCATATAGTACCACATATTTCTGAGAAGAACATGGCACAGGAGATGTGGGAGGCCTTGACCAAGTTGTATCAACATACTTTCATGTAGAGGAAGATGCTACTAGAAAATCAGATGTGATCATACCAAATGCAGAAGGGTGAATAGATCGACCCATTCCTTGGTCGATTGAAGGAGATCCGAGATCAACTAACTTCCATAGGGGCAACGCTGGATCCAGAATTAATGGTGAGAACAACCCTGAAACCAGTCTCAGAAGATTGGGAGGTGTTTGTCCTGAGCTTACTCGGTAGGGAAACCCTTCCAGGTTGGGAGGAAATGTGGGCTACTCTTCACCAAGAAGAGATCAGAAGGCTGAGCAAGGTGGGAAGTAGTGGCAAGGGGATCAAAATCAAGAAGGAGGAGGAGGAGGATGTTTCCCTAACATCTGAGGGAAAGTAAGAGAAACAAAAGAAGAAGGACCTCTCCAAGGTCAAATGCTTCCATTGTAGGGATTTGGATCATTATGCAACCCAGTTTCCAAGGAATAAGAGTAAGGGAGAGGCCTTCGAGACCAAGGCAACACTAGCAAGGGCAGAGAAGGAAGTGGAGATAGACGATGATTGCGCCATGAGTGATCATGTGCCACTTCAGAAGAAGTGGGGAGACATCGAGCTGTAGTAAGGAGGATTATAGGTGATGAGAGGCAGGATCCTCGAGGTACCCAGCCTCTTGGATTAGACCTTGATATGGGAGCCCTGGAGAGGAGTAGTAGTATTGGCGATGTCAGTAAAGAAGGATGTGGATGGAGTGACAGAGGGGGCTACAATGAAGGATTCCAAGCACAACACAAGGCTAGCAGGCTACAACAGTGAGAGAGGCATGGGAGTGTTGCACTAGTGCAGGATGACACAAAGAGATGTGAAATGGTGCGATATGCATGGAGTTGTTGCAGTAGTGCAGAGTTCAAAGAGGGAGCACTTTTCAGACAGAGGGAGCTTCAGCATCAGGAGTGTTTCTAGCGTAATGGAGATACAAAGTTGGGAGATCAGTTACTTCTCAGTAACTGGGTTGCAATGCAACAGTTAGTAGTGGTAGTGCTATTGGAAGCACAATGCAACATGATGAGAGGTGTTGTAGTGAAAATGCAGCGGTGGTAGTGGCACGGCCATGGGCAGCAGCACGGATGCAAAGGGAGTTGCAGTGGCAGTGACAGGGCCATGGGTAGCAGTACAAATGCAACAGTGTAGAGGATGTTGGGTAGCAGGCCGAGCATTAGCATAGGGACCAATGCTGGATGATCAGAGTGATGCTTAGTGACGAGTATTACTAGAGCATAGTCCTCGCTAAGAGGGAGTGTTGATTTGGGGTAGCATTGGATGTTCTCTAGCCACGAAAATTGGTGGAGAGGCTAAGGAACATGAGATATCCAATACCTAAAAAGGGTTTGGGTAGATTCTAAACAGTTTGGGAGATATTAAAATAATTAATATTTTTAATGGAGTCCCTAAGTCTAAACTTAGGGAAATTAAAATATTAATGTGAAATAATATAAAACTGTGTTAGAATGGTCCAAAATTCATGGATTAAACCAGATCTAATCTTAGCCATTGATTAGGGACTTAATCTCAACTATTGATTTGTCAACGAGAAAAGTATAACAGGACGCTTGAAGGCCACTTGGAGAACACACCAAGAGATCCAGATTTCAACTTGCTAGGGTTGGGTTTGCTAAGAAAGTTGAGAGAGTGATCAAAGTTGCAATTGAGTGGCAGTGAATACAGAAGCAGAGAGGTAGAGATAACACCAGGAGGATCAGTGCAGTAGCTAGAGAGAGGGACGCATAAGCAACCAAGGGTTCACGCAGAGCTAGCCAAGGCTCACACAGAGGCAACCAAGAGCTGTGCAGTGCCTCAGAGGGCTAGAGGGTTGACACAATGCCTCTAGAGGCTGACGTAGGCCAAGCCAGAGTGATGCTAGGCTAACACTGGGCCAGAGAGAGGCTGCCACAATCATTAGAGGCTGACGTTGGGGTTTCATGGGGCAGATTGGAGTTGTGGAGCTGCCGAAGTGTTTATTTGGGGTTTCAGTCGGAGTATATGCTTTTGAGTGGAGGGATACTACTGCCGAGATTTTTCTCTATTAGGTGAGACAATTTGGCACCCAGATTTTATTCTGAAACTACTTAATAAATCAAACCCTTAGATAGCTGCACCAATTTTCCCGCATTATTTTTTTCTTGGGATATTAGTCCAAAAACAATACTGTCACTTGTGTGCTTGTTTCTATTTCCTTCAATTGATGATCTGTAATGTGTTGAGCATGTAATTGTATTTATTTCTAGTATTTACATGGTAAATAAGTTGTTAATTAACATAACAAGTAGGTAGGAATAAATCAATAAAGTGCATGAAGGGTTTCTAATGTGTCAGAATTAGAAATTCCAACAATTATGTAGTTCTTATGTATTTATCAAAAGAAGAAAGAAAATGGTTTTTGTAAAGCATGGGTTTCATTATCAAGTAACTTTTTCATTAGGTCAAGCGTCCATTGAATTCTCCTAGGGTTTGTCATGAGTCAAGAGTCCTTTTCATACTATAAAAGAATGCCTCAGGGATCTGTATCAAGAAAATAAAAATTATTTTGAAATTAGAAATGTTTATAAGGCCCCCAAGACCAAGTCGGCTAGCCAAAGAAAAATCACCCGAGAGAGTGTCAATGGAGCCTCTTGGAAAGGCTATATAAACATGGATCTTCGACCTATTGAGAAACACATCAAGATTTGGAAAGTTTGTAATTTATCTTATAATGTTCACACGTGTGAATACCCTAGGGTTTCTAGGGCTTCCTCAGGTCCAAAATTGTAGGAGGTGTTGTAGGTTGCCTTAGTGAGCACGAAAGGCTAGAAGAGCCATCAACTTGAAGAGATATTGTTTCGATGCCCTTGGAGATCGTAATTAATTGCACTTGGAGGACTAGACAATCTCATCATGAAACATATATCATGAACCATAGTTCTCTTGTTGTCATAGTGTATCAAATGAAACTTTGTCCCAAACTTAGCAAGAAACTCAAAATGGCAACATAATTGGTGTTGCTACTATGGCTTAGTTGAATCAACATGCTCCTGTCAATTGGGAAATGGAACTAGTTTCAGTATTCATAATTGTCTTTTGTCTCATGTCATGATGTAATTATTATATATTGATCAAAAGCATAATGAAAATTGTAGAAATAAAATTTTATAAAGCACGGGTTTCATGCTTGAGTCTTTATTTAATATGCCAGGAATCCATTGCATGCCTATAGGATTGTCTTGATTCAAAATGTTATTGTCATTATTTAAAGACCCATTTGGGCACTTTTATCAAAGAAAGAAAATCATTTTATATTTTGGAAAAATGTGTATAGTGCTCCCAAGAACAAGTCAGCTAGCTAGCTGAAGTTGGCCTCCCATTGGTCTTAAAGAGCCCTTGGAAGGATATATAAAGTAGACATTCGACCTCCTTTGAGAGACATCACACATGTGCTTCATTTCAGAGCAAGTTTGCAGATAAGAAGAAATGTGAAGTACCAAAGAGGAAGAGACAAGTTTAGTTGATGAGAAATCTACCATAGAAGACATTGAAGGTCTGTAACATGCAACGCTCCTATTTAAAGTTGTAATTAGTATTGGTCTTCATAATTTTATTTTCCTCATGGCATGATGTATCTGTTATGTACTTATTAAAAGAAAAAAAAAATTTCTAAAATAATTTTTTCTTTAGTAAATCATGGGTTTCATGCTCAAAGTTTTTGGTCCCTAGGTCTAAGAACCCATTAGGTTCTCTAGGGTTTCTCTCTCGAGTCAAAGTTTATTTCATGATATAATAGACTTGATTGGGCTCTTGTATCAAGAAATAAAATAATATTTTGATGGTTAGAAAATTCTAGAAAGACCCCATGACCAAGTCGGCTATCCATGATAAAGTCGGCATAGGGAGGCCCACTCTAGCCCTTGTGAAAACTATAAATAAGAGGAATTTAACGTCCTCTAGTGACACACGTCTTGGAATTTGATATGTGATAGAAAAATAGTGTGAGGAGGTTATAAGACAAGAAATCACCCTTGCGAAGAAAATAAGAATCTCAATAAAAGAAAGAAGTTTGATCTCCTACTATTATTATCCCACTAGTGTGAGTTTCTGTGATTCTTGCGTTACTATAAGTTTGATTTTTCAGAAGTTGAAGTTGTAGACCTGATTGATGAAGCCAAAATTTAGAGAAGTTACATTCCTGGTAAGGTCAACCATGTTGACTTGTTGGAGATCTTTTTTTTGTTCAAGGAAGATTGTTTGGTCGCTCGCTTGGTATTGGGAAGTCTTTGTTTGACTTGTTGGTGGGTCACTTGGTCTTGGGAAGTCTTTTACTAGATTGTTTGGTGGCTAACTTGGTCTTGGGAAGGCCTTGAAATGATTAAATATCCTAATTATTTGCTCAATAAGGAGAGTGATTTATTGAGTGTGTTTAAAATTTGCTATCTTTAAAATTAATAACACATAAGACATGATCAAATTTTGTTCAATTTTTCATTAGAATTATTGTGTTTAATCACCACAATTTGAATGTTTGTGATTCTAGAAATAAATTTTCATTTCACTTGCGCATGCACTCCTAATACTGAGATCGATGGAGAGTATGGTAATGTGATGATTTGTAAACATGATGTGATGGAGTCTTGGCTTAAAGATTTTTTTTTGGGTTAGTAGAATACTATGGAAGTGTTATAATGATCATTCATAGGGTTGATGATGGACAAATATATGATTCTTGGGAAGAAATTATCTCAAAAGTAGTTTAGAATTATTTGGAGGAGCTTAGAGGCTTGGAGCTTGAAGGATTTCCTATAGATTATACACAAGTTTCCATTATTGATGGAAAAGCTCCTAAGATTTCTGATTTTGATGCTTAGTGTTGAATTTCCACAATCTTGGGTCTAAGTTAGAATGTTAAAATCCCTGACACTACCAAACCAAGAATCTCAACCATAAGTACTTTGCACAACGGAAAAATCTAAAGCAGTAAATCACAAATTCAACATTATACACAATTTTTAACAAATATTGTACAATATGTGCAACCCAATCTTAGTTATATTAAACCAATTCTGAATAATAAAACAATATATGGTATACAAGATACAATGACAAACTTTTTTGCAACTTCTATGTCATATCTCGTCCTGCCAATCCTTTGCTCTCGTACTACTTCCTAGATGCCCCTTAGTCCTTCAAAGAAAAACACATCGAGACTCAAGGAGGGATGCCACCTAACACTGTTGTAAGTCACTTCTATAACATGTACATAGGTTAATCTAATCTTCTCTATGGGCTGGCCAATTCCTGAGCTACAAACTACTAGTCTAGTAGTCACCTTTGTCCATCAAGGTACTGCACTTTGGCAAAAATTTTCCCCCAACCTTTGACTCCTCTTCTACACTTTAGGAGAGATCATGAAGGGATACCTTAGGTTATCAACACGATTCCCTCCACTAGACCAATGATGCCCAATACTTCACTACAAATTTTGCTTGTAGGATGGAATTTTGACCACCACAAAAATTCGTCCAAATAGAACCCACAGGCTACAAGGTAAAATGATCCAAATATGAACCAAAAACAAGGATCCAACATACATCAAAACTATTGTCCAAGTCTGCATTTTTTGCTATTCCTCACTATGACTGGTTAAGGAACCCACATGCTACAACAACCTTCAAACATTCACCCAAAACAACCGTCAAATACTGTGGCCTCATCAAAGAATTGTATCCCCCATACATGTTATTGTTCTAGGCACTTTTTAGCCTAAGAACCCTCCACGCTATCCCTATTTTATGTTGGTAAGGCCTCTGACCTACCATAGGGAATTTTTGTCACCTACAACCAACCAAAAACAATGTTTCCCTTATCTTGAAGCTACCCACATAGACCTACGTGCACCCTTATTCAAACTTGATCTAGCTGCAACATAGAACAACCCTCCATGTAGTCACCAAGATGCTCCAATGGCCATAAAACTCCCACGATGTCCCTTCTTTGCTACGGCTAGTTCAAAGATATTCCTCTTCTCTAACGAGTTTGTGTTCAAGTGTGTGTTGCACTTTTGGATGAGGATTAGTCCTCCATATCACCTTGTATATATAAACATAAGCAAGTGATCCAAAACATCATCCTAGGTTGTCCAGTTGTCAAAGCCTAAAATAAAATTAGGCCGAGCTTTGACACACATGTGCAAACCCATCAAATAACTTCAAAAATTCATATCTCACTAAGGACAACTCAGAATTTGACGATTATCAAAGCATTGGATTCTCCTTTCCACCCTCTATCATCTCATGCCATCACATGTCCAAAGTGCTCCATGTAATTTGCCCAAATAATGATGGGTGCAAAAACCCATACTTAGGTTCCAAGCCCACAAGTGAATTTTGTGGCACTTTGTCCTCCAATCCCCAAACCTTAATGCTTGGAGTACCTCCCAAACTACTCAAAAATTAACACTCCCTCTTAGCGAGGGAGGTACTTCGAAGACTAGGAAGTAACTCATCATCATCATGACTACTCACAACACTTGTCGAACTCTTGGCACTCATAATTGCAACAATCCCTGTTCTATGAACTACACCTCTATCAGAAGTGTCACTATCACTGCTAGAAGCACCTTGCTTCTTCTTATTTTCGTGTAACATTTTAAACTCCCTCCATGATTTCTTCTTGAAATCTATAGGAGAATCCTTGATCCCCACTGACCACGCATTCTTCTTGGACTTCAAAGTCTCCCTCTAAATCTTCAATCTCCCTCTTAAAATTGACTCCCTTTGAGTCTCTGGAATTTGAACCTTCTCGGGAAGGTGAACCTTCTTCTCGGAACCTGTACCCGCTCCTCTGAAGCCTACACTTGCACCTACTTCCCTGGTATCTGCACTTGCTCCACCTACTTCTCATGATCCATAGGATTACCCGTTAGCCTATATAGACCATGCTCTCTAATGCCAAGTATGATACCAATGGAGCTAGAACCTCTAGGCTTGAGTCTTGCTTTCCCATCCTAGAACAAGACCTCAAACCCCTTCTTCTTGATTATCGAGACATAAATCACACTATATATGAGTCCTGTTAAGAAAAATACATCCTAGTCTCACATCACTAATCTTGTATCCATCTTCAATGGCACAACACCTGATCCTCAGATCTCCTTCTTGTTGGGTTGTGTTATATTATTTCCACGACTAACCCATGTAGTTAACCAGGGGGTTAGTGGGGGGGTGAAGCCCCCCTTTGTTGCGCTGACTGTGTCATGGGGGGAGGTCACAGGGGGTTTGAGGGGTACTTGTAACCCCACTTTATGGGGCCCGGGGCAGCGCCCCATAAAATTTTGGTTTTGGACCCATGTTAGGTTGGGTGGACCCACCTATGGTTTTGTGCATGATTTTCACACATGTTTTTGTACGCGATGGTTTTCGATCCATGGTATTGGATGCTTTGGCATGTATAAATATGTATTATAACATTGAAAGGAACATAATTGAAAAATCAAGCTGGTAGTCCGGTTTTGGGATCCAGGGGAAAATCTTTGTGTATATGTGTTTTATGTGTTATGCTCTTGCATTGTTTATTTTCTATGTTTTAGAATTCGTATTTAGGTAATTTCTATACGGGGTTAAAACCTATATTTGGTATTAGAGTTGTTTTGGCTTCAAGGGGACGCCTTTGTTGCTGAGGGGTTTAACTTAGGCCTGTGGTAGACCCTGTTCAGTGGGAGATCTGCAAGATCGATTCTGGTAGTGAAAAAAGATGGCGAGCAGTGGAAAGATAGAGATTGAGAAATTTAATGGTAAGAGTTTTGAGTTGTGGAAAATCAAGATGGAGGATCCGTTGTTGGATAAAGATTAGGAGATCATGGTAAATTCGATTACTAAACCAACAAGAGTGTCCAATGAAGAATGGAATAAGTTGGACCGGAAGGCAAAGAGCACAATACGATTGTGTGTCTCAGATTCAGTATTGTTGAATGTATTAGGGGAAGCTACATCGAAGGCTTTGTGGGACAAGTTAGGGACTTTGTACCAATATAAGTCTTTGGTGAATAAATTATTCCTGCGGAAAAAGCTGTATAACTTGAGGATGAAAGATGGAGACTCGGTGATAGAACATTTGAACGCATTTAATATTGTGGTAAGTCAGTTATTATCTATTGATATTAAAATTTCAGATGAAGATAAGTGCATTAGTTTGTTGTGTTCTCTACCAGATTCACATGATAGTCTGGTTATTGCAATAGGTAGTAATGCAACTACCTTGAAGTTTGATGAAATAGTCTCATCCTTGCGTATTGAGGAGATGAGACGGAAAAATATGGAGAGCCAGAATGGTGATGCCTTGATGAGGACAGTCCCAAAACAGAAACAAAAATAAGTCATCAAGTGGGAGATCTAAGTCTAGAGGGAGATCTAAATCTCCAGGAAAACTTGTAAAGGTGGTGTGTTGGAAATGTGGAAAGGAAGGGCACTACAAAAGGGACTGTAAATCTAAAGCTCCTGATAAAGGAAAGGGATCTGATGATTCTCCTTCTGTAGAACCAAAAACCACCTCAGATGAAGGTGGGGATGTGTACTTGGCTTCTTCAAGTACACATGTAGATCAAGAGGCATGGTTGATTGACTCAAGTGCATCCTTTCACTTCACTCCCCATAGAGAGTGGTTCTGCGATTATGAGAAATATGATGGTGGTGATGTCTTCTTAGGGGATGATAGGAAGGCTAGAATCATTGGTCATGGAAAAGTAAAGTTGAAGCCGCAAGGTGGAAGGGTTAGAACACTTCCGGGTGTTCTGCATATTTCTGCATTGGCCAGAAATCTGATTTTTGTAAGCAAGTTGGATGATGCAGGTGTAAAAACAGTGTTCGAGAAGGATACTTGAAAGATGGTTTGGGGAGCACTGGTATTGATGCGGGGAGTTTGGATTGGAACTTTATACAAGATGCAAGGTAGCATTGTTATTGATGGGTGCAATAGTTCTGTGGTTCCTGAAAGTGGAGCAGAAAATCTAGTGGTCTCTAGAGAAAATACCATGTTGTGGCATCAAAGGCTTGGACATGTTGGAAAGAAGGGCCTTCAAATACTTCATGGTAAAGGTATGGTAGAAGGTATGAGTAATAGTTATCTGGATTTTGATTTCTGTGAAAATTGTGTATATGGGAAGCAGAATCGGGTGAGTTTCCCCTCTGGTAGTAAGAGGGTGTTGATGCCTCGAAAATCGCTGCAACAACATTGGGGGATAACCACCCGGTCCAGACCTTAGTACAACTCCTTTTCCGTTTGGGATGGTGGCTCCGGCTGGATATAACGGGAGCAGTTTCCCGATAGTGAATAAAATGGATGGATGAGTGATGAATAGTTTGCTTTAATGATAGGCGACTAGCTTATTCTATTGACAAAAATAAGAAAACTAATACTAATCCCGGGAATAACTTATTTATTTGGAATGCAGCGTTTAATAATCCTTATCTATCTAACAGGCATATAGATGACTCTGTAAAATAAACAAAGATATTCAATCATTTAAAGATTACTTCATATGAATAGTCAAACGAAGCGATTAA
>APFE031658737.1:0-11230 GCA_000404065.3 Pinus taeda | reverse complement strand
GACAGTAGTGCACATTTGTATAAAAGCTTCCTTATCAAAATTAGAATGATTGGTCCAGTTTCATAAAAGAATATCCATGAAGTACAATAGTGCAACTTCAGGGTTTAAGTCATATACAAAACTTTACGACCCTTTCTAAATGCATGAAAGGGTCTATAAATACTACTAAGCTAAAAAAATCTATGAAACAAATCCTACTAAATTGGTATAAGTAAATGCGATCTATTTCTCATGGGCGATCTGGCAGTCAACGATGTGACATGACTCAAGCTGCTTGCCTTTAAACCTGAGCTGGCTTATCGCAAGCATTGGCTCCACTTCGGGTGGTCTGTTGAGGCGCAAGCTGAGTTGGGCAGCAAAGGTGGCATCCTGAATATCGGGTATGATATACCGATAGCATCTGTGAGGCATTTTAAGGCGGCTCTCTGGTTGTGCGGCTTCACTAAGAAGAACCAATAGGCATCCCATGTTAAACTATTGATCCCTACGATTAACCTTCCATTTTCCTCCAGCTCTGGGTAGCATGAATGCTCCAACATCTTTGTTGTTGTTAATTGGCCAGGAGTACACTGGGAAATCATGTTAGACAAATAAAGAGTATTATTTACTAATTCAACCAAATTACTAGTGGTTGCCTTGCATCTTAAAGTCGCTCTTTCTACCTTCATTAACTGTGATTGCCATTCTGTGAATAATATTTCCTTGTGATATTCTAGAATTCTTGGTAGGTTAGTTGCCTGGCCCTGATCGGAATCTTGCCATTCCGGAAAATTTGTCAATGTTTCTTCGGCCTGATCCAAATCTGTCCTTGCCTTTTCTACTTTTTCGCTTATGGATGCTACTAAGTCGCACAATGGCTCTGCCTGGGTAATTTGCTGACATAGGACCTTAATTTGATTTATCAATGCTTTATTTAATTGAAGCGCCTCTGCTTTAAACTCATCTACCTGAGGGAGATTTTTCATTTGCTCAATTTGAGTTGATAATTGAGCGATTTGCTCATCTTTGGATTTTATCATTCCCTCAGTTGATATTTTTAATTGTGCCAATGCTGCCGATAGCTCCTTTTGCTTTTGGATTGCGCTCTCGTCAATCCTCTGTTTCTCCTCCTGCAATTGCTTAGTCAGCTGATAATTATTTTGCTGCTGTACTAGCAATTCCTTCTCTGCTTGCTCTGCCTTCTGCTGCGCTTCCGATAATTGAGCCTGTAGCGAAAAGATGTCTTGATCTTTCGCCTTTAATAGACTGCTCACCTCCGATGCTTTATCTATGGTTGCCTCCGAATATGCTCCAGCGTATTGCGATAGATTTGTTAAGTCATTGAAGGGATCAAATTCTTCCTTCCACACAACATTGCCCATTACTGTTAATTCAGGGAATAAAGAAGGTTGATCAGCCCTTCTTCTCTTCCTCTGTCGCTTCACAACAACTTTATGCTTAGGGCTGTAGAATACATCCAAGGGAGGAATCTCTTCTATTTACAAAATGATTTCGCCCGATGGATCCTTAGGAATTATTTCTGTTTCCTTTGATTTGGGTGGGTCGTTGGTTTCGCCCAAAACCTGTTTTGATGTCGCTTCCTGTTTGTCGCCCTCTTTTGAAACCTCATCATCTTTAGAGCATTCTAGGTTGCTGATGATTGAGTTGAATTGCTGCCATTGCTGGAGCAAATTCGGATCAATTTGTGTATCATCATTAACTCTCGAACAACTCTCTTCTTGAGTTTTCGCCTGGGTTTCTTCCTGTCGCTGCACATTTGCCTGAGTTTCTTCCTGCCTCTGGTCATGTACTTCCTCCTGCTACTTTGATGTAGTAGGAGGTTTCTTATAACTTTGCTGCTCAGGCTCGCTTGATTTTGTCGTTGTTGGAGTAGTCGCTAACAGGTCTAGAGGCAGAGTTTGCAACCTCTGTTCTCTAATTCTGTTAAATTCGGCTAGCCCCTCATCGTTGTAATTCATTTATGGCGAGAAATTTAACTTGATATAGAGACATGGCTGATGCAAACAAATCCTCAAATTTGTCTTCTTTGTGCTCGAACTTGGCCAATTTGGCCTGGTCGAGTGCATTGTAGGCGATTTTCCTTGGATCGAATTGCCTGCTTGGCAGAGTGGCTAGAGTCAGCGAATTTATCTTCCCAGCTTCCTTCTCTGCATGTTTTAGATCATGCAGAGTGTAAATACCGATTCAAAGGGGAAAGGAGGGCCAGACATGCTTCTTTGCTTTTTTCAGGGTCTAAGTAACCCCATCGGCATTGATCTGATAGGCTACTTCCCTGGCAAGTAACTTATCAGGGATGTATAGAGGAAGCACATGGGGCTTGGATTGGCTGCCAAAAACTTTAATATAGGTGAACTTTTCTTCTCCAAACCAACTTGCCACGATAGTTAAATCCACCCCTGCTTGTTCAGAAATCTTCGGGGCAGGCTTATCGAAAATGGAATAATGAATAGGCAACATGAAACTGTTGCAGATTTGATACAAGTGGTGTTTGTAGTTGGTCTTCCACAAATTTTGATGATATATGTGGATGGGTGCGGGGTCTTACGATGTCCACCTCCATCCGACCACAGGAAATTCATAATTAAAACATAAAACGTCTAATACATAGGCACTTTAGCAAAATGGCGGAATGAACCTCTCAGTGACGTGAGAATTAAATCTGAAATTAAGAATGGCAGTGGCTAACTTATCGGATAATATATCCGCCCAATCCATTATCTCGCCACTACATGCCGCCTCCATTAGGGGGACCATTTCTATGGTAAAATTGGCGGAATCATGTAATCCCCATAGTCTGCACATCATAATCCCAGCATAGCAGTAAGGAGAACATAGAGAATCGACTGAGTACTTACCCGAGGATTCGTGCTTGTGCTTTGCTATATTTTGTCTCCAGCCTCGAATTGGTTCGGACTCAGTCTCATTTTCTGCTCGAAACTTCTCTAGGAATGTCGTGTTATACTTTTTCTCCTCCGCCGGCAAATGATACATTTGCCTTAGGTCTTCAGCTCGAAAAGGAACGAAAATCCTCCCATCTATAGTGCTGAAAGTTCTATCGGTAATTGGGATCTCTTGGATTGCCCACCTTACCACATCCGTATATGGGAGAATTTGCTCTCGGGCCGCTATTCTGTGAAGAAAGGAATTGGCCAAGTCTTTTAGATTAACCTCAGATTTGCTAGTGCTGTCACATGAGACTTGTATTCCCATCACCCTCGGCTCTTCGGCTTCAATCAAGTTATATGTACCTTGCCAAGTAGCTCTGGTAAGTCCCAGGCACGTAGTGTCCGATATAAGCCCTTTCTTTTTACTGCCTGGATCAACGACGGGTTGCCCTGCGACTGGTGAAGCGGAAGGCATTGTGGTCTTTTTGGACTTCTTTCCCATTCCACTCAAATTTGTCTCTGCGGGAGAATTCTGCACAGAGAGAACGATAGGCGTAATACAGGAAATAATAACATGAATTGAATAGACTGATATATAATATATATATATATATATATATATATATATATATATATATATATATATATATATTATATATATATATATCTTGATAAATTCATGGTGATCGATTGACTTAAGACGGCTTCGAATCAAATCTGTGAATAGATCGCAAGCTTGCTGTTTTCATTAAATGGCCGTTAAGGCCTGTCAATCTCATTAATACCAGTCATTTCGGTTAATGGCCGAATGATTTATTTGAAGCATGCCTTGTGCGATTTGGCAGTTGAGCGCGGATGAGCGGCTTTTCGAAAGATAGTGTCTTAATTACGAATAAATCGTATTAAACCGCCTTTATGGTTTTACTTTGAAAACTGTGCTTTTGCCCTTTTCGCAATCGGGCGTCGGGAAAATCATAAGTCATTGTTTTGGTTCCATTTGGAATCCCCAATCGCCGATAGCGATATCGCATCACGTCGGGAGTAACGAGTGGGGCGGTTAAGAATGTGTGCATGGTCAATTGCTGATTGCCGATAGCGATATCGCATCGCATCGGGGCAAGAGGGAGCTTATTTGCGTTTAGCCTTTATTGCCGATTGCCGATATCGCATCGCATCGG
Organism: Pinus taeda; assembly: GCA_000404065.3. Taxonomy (NCBI): domain Eukaryota; kingdom Viridiplantae; phylum Streptophyta; class Pinopsida; order Pinales; family Pinaceae; genus Pinus; species Pinus taeda. The sequence continues at coordinate 7,167 of APFE031658737.1, read as the reverse complement.
AGCAAGGGGGCCTTAATTGTGTTACTTTATTTATTGCCGATACCCAATGGCGATTTCGCATCGGAGCAAATCAAAATGTCCTCAAGTTGTGTTCCCTTTGTCATTGCGATATGCGATCTTGCGATCGCTTTATCGCAATGAAAAAAGATTAATCGTTTTACGTTAAGGTTTTTTGATTGGTTTTATTGAAGAGGCCTTTTGGTAATTTTTTCTTTTATTTCTTCGGGCCTTTTAAAATAGAACTTAAATTGATACCAATTAAACACAAAAAAATTAAAAAGGGACCCATTTCATATTATGGTTTTTGGAATAATAATGATATGAAATGGGGGGTTGTTGTAGGGCACAACAGAGGGTGAAACAGATATTAGAGCTTGTGCACAGTGATGTGTTTGGACCTGTGAAGGTTCCATCACTGGGTAAGTCTGTGTACTATTTATCATTTGTAGATTAATTCTCAAGGAATACATGGATATATTTCCTTAAGAAGAAATCTAAAGTCTTTGACAAGTTTAAAGAATTTAAGGCTCTCGTGGAAAATCAGACAGAAAAGAAGATAAAGGTGTTGAGGACAGATAATGGTGGAGAGTTTTACAGCAAGGAATTTGAAAAATTCTGTAAGAAGTGTGGTATATCATGGCAGAAGACTACTCCATATACACCTCAGCAAAATGGAGTTGTATAAAGAATAAACAAAAACTTGATGGAAAGGGCAAGAAGCATGCTCAGTGGTGCCGGGTTAGGACAAGAATTTTGGGTAGAGGTGGTGGATACTACATGTTACCTGGTCAACAGGTTATCTTCATTAGCGTTGAAGGATAAGACTCCACAAGAGGTATGGACTGGTAAGAAACCCTCTCTTTCACATCTAAGGGTATTTTGATGTGATGCATATGTACATGTTCCAAAGGAGAAACAAACCAAGTTGGATAGTAAATCTTAAAAGTGCATATTTATTGGGTATAAGGATGGTTTAATGGGTTATAAGATTTGGAACCTAGTCACATGGAAGGTTGTGTACAATCGAGATGTGGTGTTCAAAGAGATGAAAGATGTTATTAAATATGAAGTCCAACCAAAGGAACTTGAGAAGATAGAGTTTGAGCTAGAGGAGAAAGAATCAGACTTTACAACAGAGGAGGAATTAGAGGATGAAGAGCCACAAACTTCGGGTGTGAGAAGACTAGTTCGAGAAAGAAGGCAACCAGAAAGGTATAGTCCACCTGCTTTCTATTCAAATTTTGCTTTATCTATTACTGATGATGATCCCAAAACTGTGAAGGAAGTAGTGGATTCAGAGGATGGAGAACTCTAGAAAGAGGCCATGGTTGATGAAATGGCATCTTTGCACAAAAATGAGGCTTGGAGTCTAGTGAAGTTGTCAGCTGGAAGGAAACGCATTGGCAACAAATGGTTGTTCAAGAAGAAGACAAATGCAGAAGGAAAGGTGGAGAAATACAAAGCTCGATTGGTATCTGTTATGCTCCTATACCAATAGGTGTCATATTTCATGATTGACTTGATGAGCTCTGTAATATGTTCATACCTTTCCTTGTTGCAAAGGTTTTCCATATTGTCAAAAAAATAAAAATAATAAAAATAAAAAATGTAAAGAGGGTATACTCTAAAAGAAAAATCAAAGGGTAAAAATAATAAAATGGTCAAGAAAGAGAAAGAAATGAACCCCAAATAAAAATAGACCAGGAAAGTGGGCAAGTCTAAATGCCACTACTATTTCATTTTCTATAATAAGCAATTGTGTGCAGCTTCTTAAACTTTTGCCACAATTTATGGATAGTCACACTGTCTAAACTTGGCTCATTCATTTTTCAATTTCATGTTGTAGAATAGAGAATAAAATCTGATCAAACTATTTAATCTTGGTAGATAAGTAGATAGGTAGAGTAAATAAAAAGGAGCTCAACAGTGTAAACTGTGCCCTTGGATGTAATAAGTGTAGACTTAGGTAGGCTTGCTATGTAAAGAAAAGGAAAGTTGATAAGGGTTTGCCAGTCTAAATGCACCCAAATAAAGAAGAAAAAATGTCAGGCTAAGTAGGTAGGGTAGGTAGATGGTGTTGCAGAATTACTTGTGATGAATTACGTCTTTAAATGTGCTGATCTTTACTTTTATCACAAGTGCAAGGCAGACATTACACTTGATGCAGTTCAAGCAAGACAAGGTCAAATAATTAACTTCCATTTACATTTTTCCCTTAAATATTTCACTAATTTTCCTAAGTATTAAGGTCTTTGAAAATCAAAGGGTCTCAGAGCATTTCACTGACTTCTGGAGGGACCAGACCCTCAGCCTAATGATCTAAGAGCCTAAGTACTCAAAATCGTCCATCCATCATCCATTTCATTTCATAAAGTTTGCCTAAGTGAAAAACCTATTTTACTTAGGAAATACATAATATCCCTTGAAAACCCCTTTTCCGACTTTAGCCTAAGTTTTAATGTGAATTTTTAACGTTGGCTTAGCGCTTATTTTCATTTTATTTCATATGAACTTCTAACTAATATTATATAAATCCCAAAAAATACATTTACCCTTCCTGTAATATGTAATTATTATATAAAATCCCCCGATTTTTTATATATTCCCGCCCCGGTTGAAATACGACAATAAACACTGTTTAAATAGGGATTAATAAATTTATCTGAAGTTTATTAATAACCTTCACTTCTCCACAAAATATGGGATTAATTAACCCTTTAGGTTAATTAATAGCCAACCCCGACCAATAAAATTGACCCCGATATGATTAAACAATGTTAAATACATCGGGCCTGCCACAAATTAAATCCCTGCCATCTCCAACGCCTGTCTGTCGTCCGATCTCTGCCTTTTCATCCAATGGTTGACGGCGATATCGCGCCCCTTGGTGACTGCACTTTAACTCGCGATCACTAGGCGGTTTTCCGCCCGTACCTCCACCACACGTCGCGCTGCAAATATGCTCGCTCGCTCCTGACCCAAAACCGCCCAGCCTCAAAAGCAGTGTGATGCAAACCACTTACCACCCTCCACATAACAACAAAGTGTCGCATCCCGCTTATGTCATCCACCCAATAAATGCAAAAAATACTTGCCAACCTGAAATTCGTTAAATAAACAATAAAATGTCATTTTCACTATAGTTTTCTGCATCCCGAGCTCCCATGCAAAATAACGACCGAAACCACTGTTCTAGTTTCTCAACTACCGCCTGACCAGAAAGACTACAACAAACGAGCTCTGTAGCCTGTTAGCCAACCTTCCATTGTACGGTTTTCCTATTTAACACGGGTACTTATCCAGTTTACCATGCAACCCTGCAATTGTGGTTTTCTACTGAGAATTCTACCAGAGAAGGCGAAATTCAAGTATAAGAACAATCTATAGTTTCCATAAAATACCCCAAACCTGTTGTTTAGTCTGTTTTCCCACAGAAAGCTCGAATTCCAATTTGAATACATAAGAATGAAATATGTGTTAGAGTCGGTCTAGTAGCCCTCCATCAGCGATCAAAGCTCTTTGCATTTGCATAGGTAGGTGTCTCATCAGTGTCATTTTTTGCATCCCATTAGGCATGCCATAACCCTGATGGAGGAGTTGGTGTCTTTTTCCCCCTCTTGGCATTGCTGGACCAAAGTTATTTCAGTCATTAAAATTTTTCAAGATTGTCTTGTCTTGTCTTGAGGTCAAATTCCTAGGTCTACGGTTTTGGTCAAGTTTGTCTTCAAGGTCATGTCTCTGAAGGTCAATAAATGTTCAGAAAGCCAGAGGGATGATTTTAAAGGTGTTTCTTCGCAAATTTCTATCTTGTACAGTTAATTTTCACCTTGGATTTAAAAACTCTGTTTTTAAAGCCAAGGTCATTTTTCAATTTTTTTGTAAAAATTGATGAAATTAAAAAAAAAAAAAACTTCCAAGGACAGCATGTAACCCTGACTCCCTTGCCAAGATCCCTCAGATGATATCCCTGCAAAAAGAATCGAGCAAAAGCATTAAATCAGTCAATTTCAGGACAAAGGAAACCAAAAAATTCAAGTTTTTAAAGTGTCAAAGGAAAAACATTAGAAAGTGGGTTGTGACATGAAATTTATTCAAAGCAAGGCTATAAAGGTTCTATTTCCCTCCATCAAGCTTCATTGTGCATCCAAGTGATAGAGAAATCAAATTGCAAGAGCGTTTGAGTGAATTCGGTGGCTTTGGAAGAGGAGCGACTCGTCAAGACTGGTGTGCGACCCGTCAAGCGAGCGCGACCCGTCAGGGCACCTCAGCCAGTGCAAATTTTGTATGGGCGCGACCCGTCAGGCAAGTGAGACCTGTTGGGCAGTGCACGCAACCCATCAACGTACCCTTTGTACAAAACCGCCAGCAAGCTACTAAGGAACCACAAATTGCTAAATTTTGCAAGGTAGGCCCTCAATCATGAAAAATTATTGCTTGCTACAGTTCAAGAAGATCATATTGTATTTTTAAAGGTCTTCATTTTGCAAGTAAAAGTCTCCATTGTGCTTTTGGGTTTGAAGTTGTCAAAATTGCTAGGGTTTATTATGCTGTTTTGAGGTATCCCTTTTCTTTCCTATTGTCCACCTCCCATTACATATTCCTTATCATTTTATTTAAATTTCCCTTCCAAATTTGCTAAGAGCCTTAAACCTTACCCCTCTTCCCTAAAAAATAAACACTCAAGTCCTAACCCTACCCCTCATTATGCCAATGTAAACAAATATATATCATGATGCATATGCAATATGTTTTTCCCTTAAATCCCTATTTTGTATGTTTATTCCCATTTTCCCTTTAGAAGTGCCCCTCCCCTGACATTCTCCTCATGTTCCTTGTCCCCTTGAAACAACATATAAATCAGCATTTTGCAGGCAGAAACATCAGTACATTTTGGCCACCCTGCTCCTTAAAACAATGTCAGAAACTGAAACCTATGAGCAGAGTGATGACTAGGCATCAGCTTCAGAAATTGAGGTACAGAGGAGGCCTCATAAGGGAAAGGGTGGTCATCACAGGAGAGAGGAGCCCACCTCTTTGGCAGATTTACAGGCTTGTCCTATGGCAGTCTCATGTTTTCAGTACATGTCTTGCTATGAGTTTTGCGAGAAGATCTCTCGGATTCAGCACCACAAAAAGTTGGCTCGCCTATTTGTTTTACACTTGCATGATGGACATGTCAACCTTGCCGGGGTGGACTTTATTTTGACACCCGAGGTGATTGCACAGGCTACAGGGATACCTAATGTCAGGGAGATATGGAATAAGCGCAAGGTGTTGGACAGTGTTCAGTTTGAGCCTTTTGTTAGACCAGCATTCATGAGACAATTGACAGGTGTGTTTCCATTCAGATTTCTCAGGAGTGAGTATGCTCTCATGATGAGGCTCATCATGCTCTATTTTACCTGTGAGGGCAGATTTTCACAAATATATTCGTACCATATCCGCATATTGATGCACTTCACACGGGTACGGATGATGAATATCCCTGTTTTCTTCTATCAGAACATTGAGAGGATGGTGTCCATAATGTAGAGGAAGAGCCTGGCACAGTAGTATAGGGGCCTTTACCATTATGGTTTGATTCAGCTTGTAGTATTACATCAGTTGGCTCAGCGAGGCATCTCATGGGAGGAGTTCATCTCTCGTGAACTTTTCACATCATTACCCCTACCACATCCTGAGGTTGTTCACGAGGAGGGAGGACCATCTCAGCAGCATGACATCCCCGTCACTAGACATGTCAGCTCCTCACCTTTGGTTACTTATTAGAGAGGCCAGAGGGCCTTATTTGCAGCACCTCAGCGAGTACTTTCTCCACACTAGGTGGAAGGGGTCTCGCCTTCTTCATCAGCACTGCGAGTGTTATCTCCACACCAGCTGGAAGGGGCCTCGCTTCCGACAACAACACATGTATCAGAGAGGGGCAAGCAGCCCATGATTGAGGAGGGATTGTCAGGTGATCCAGATATTGACATTATTAATCTTGACGCCTGTTCTCCTAGCTCAGAGCTTAAAGATATCATCCGAGAGCAAAGGACTGAGAATGAGTCGCTGCACACGAAATTGCAGATGGAAAAATGGATAATTAACTATTTAGAGCAGCGCAACAAACATTTGGAGGATGAGCACAAGCTTTATGAGCTGCGGAAGATTCGTGAAGATTGGGAATTGGCTCGTAGGAGACCCAGTGATTTGACACCCATAGATCGAGAATCTATGCTTATTTGGGATAATGCTCATTTGCAAAGGCTGTTGGCTAAGGCCAGCCAAGATAACAAACTGTTGAGGAACATGAAGAACCATTATTGGGCACGGATGCACGTGTGCAAAGCGAAGATGAAGGTGCTTCAAAGGCGGTTGGCCAAGGCACTAAAACGGAGAAAGAGGCCCGATCCCCTCCACATCTTGGCCAAGGCTTCACTCAAGGACCAAGGCACTAAATAGCCTAGCCACAGCAAAAATCCCAAGAAATTTTGAGCATTTTGGGTAAATTTTGGTTTTTTTAGGCAATTTACAGGTTTTCTCCATTAACGGGTCTCACCCCCAGTGAGACCCTTCATCCCGGCAACTCCATTTTGCAAAAACTCAGCATTTCCATATTTGTCATGGAAAGTTACACTTGCTCAGCCATTACTAAGAAATTTCATCAAGTTTTGGGCCTCCAGAAAGTCAAAAAACAAGAAAAAAATGACTTTCTGCCACATTTTTGAGACACAGAAAGCAGTCTTGGGAGATTGCAATTTTGGAGGGGCAAATGACCACCAAATTCAGAAATTCTACTTGGGTTGGAAAGTAGACATCCAGAACTTTCCAACAAGCCCACTTTTTCCTCATTTAGACACCTAGAAGTACCTCAAAATAAGCTCCAAAGTAGCGCGACCTGTCAAGCAGAGGTACGCGACCCGTTGGGCAGTTTTCACAGGAATTCACCTACAGCTCAGGAATTCGCCCAGCTTTGACCAGTTTTGACTTGAGATGGGATTTTTCACCCTCTTTGATGTAACTAATGTATTTTCATGTTGACATGACACTTATTTACCTATTATAGAAGATTCATGCATGAAATAACAAACATTTAATGAATGGATTGGTTTCCTAGTTTATAGAGGCAAGTTGTTTTGACTGCCTAGTTTTTAGTGCTAAGTTTAGAAGTGGTTGAAACAGCTC
>APFE031658730.1:114020-131841 GCA_000404065.3 Pinus taeda | reverse complement strand
CATTTGGCAAGGCATCTTCTGAATTATTGAATATCTGATAAAGTGTTAGATCTGGAATACTGTGATTGGGTTATGGTGCAGATCTGGATCTGAATGAAGAAGGAACCTGAGCACAAGGAGAAGGATAAGTTCTATTGATGGGTCAAAATCTTTAGGCTGGAATAGTGGTATCTCTATATGATTTTGATTTGTGATATGTGGCGCACACTTGATCTATAAATCTGATAATCTGGGTTAACTAATATCTGAATGTTTGAAAGAATGAATTTATAGATCTGCATGCAGGTTTCTGAATAGTGAAGTAGCGTACATCTCTTGATTTATGTTCTAGCTGCTTCTGTTTATTACTACATTGTTCTGCAGTCAGAAGTGGGGTGTGATTACTATTATTATGATCTGGGTACAGTCGTCAGAGAAGTGTTTATTTTGATTCAGTTTTTATTGGTGAAAAGGTGATTGGTTGATGTAGAAATTCTTGATGTTTGATTGATGTTATTTGTGGATCTAATCTGAAAATTTATGAAACGTGGTCCCTGGAAGGAAGAGAAGGTTGTAGTATTCTTCAGGTAGTAGTCCGCGTACTAGTATCTCAACTAGTACAAGAGCTAAGTAGGTTGTAGCTCCCTTCCAGGAGAAGCTGGAAAATGAGAGAGGGTTGTAGCTCTCTGCAGGTAGCAGCCCGCGTACTGGTAAAGGAATCCACCAGTACAAAATCATTGTAAAAAGAAGTTTCTAATTGAAAATATAGAGACATATTGCAGCAACTGGTTTTCACCCACATTTGGTTTCCACCTTATATCTTGGGTTCTTGTGTGTGAATGTCTTCTGCTCTATGTTCTTGGTCACTGTTTATATGATCATGATGCACAGATTAATGTTCAACATCTGTAGAATATTTTAAATTATAATTATGTATGGTATATGCGGGTTTCCTTATCTGTAATTGCATATATACGCGGTTTTCTCTAACTGAAGTAGCATATATGTTCTAGGTTTGAAAAAGAAAATAATTGACCAGATAATACTGATTCACCCCCCCTCTCAGTATTATTTCCAACAAACCTAACAAGCATAGTTGAGTCATGTTGAGCCATACAATCGCAATTAAGGGGGAGTGTTAGAAATTGTAATTACTCCCGCATGTGGAGTTAGCTAAAATTAGAGAATCAGTTAAGTGAGAATTGAGTCAAGTCGAGTGATGGATGAAGAGCTAAGTGCAGTCCATATTTAGAGTGTGAGTTAACTGAGTTAGGTGTGTTTGCATGTTAAGATATTTTAGGCGAGTCATTAGTCGAAAAGGTTAAATACCCTTCATCGAGTTCATTGTAAGAATCAAGTTTTGTTTGATCAATGGAAGAGTTGCAACTCGTGTGTTTTATGTGTGAATTTATGCTTTGTATCCTCTGCCTTTCCAACAATGAAACATTTAATAAAATTAATAATGATATGTATAACTAACGTGCTACAACTTGATAACCAAAATAAACCAACCAATTACTTTCTGATACAGGAGGGAATTTAATGATTGGAATGTATTGAATTGGCATAGAGAACTTACCTGGGTGGCATGAAAAGTTTGTGGCCCTGAAGGGGAATTTCACCAGCTATGTTTTCAGTGCCAAAAATTGCACACGGGAGTGATGGTAGCTACCTCGTCAAGGTGGGATAACTATCGATTGTTGTTGTTGCTCCAGTGAGAAATAGTAATGCAATTTAGATATTAAGTAAATTTCTCTTGGGGATCAACCCCTTGAATTCAAGCATTGTTTTATGTTAAAAGGTGGAAATCAATGGTCACATAGTGATATAAGCGAGGCTCGATTTAGTGTGTTATAATCTCCACCAACATTTGTGCGTTATAACCTCCAGTAGCGTTTGTGCATTATAACCTTCGATAACATTTGTGCATTATAATATCCAATAGTGTTGTGTGTTATAATCTCCAATAACGGTTGGTTCCTTCCAGAGGAGTACATTTTGTAAATCAAATTTCGGTGAGAGATAGAGACGCAGTTATTGGGTCATTATTTTTCCCATTCGCTTCATTCCAAATGCACTGGTAAGTGGTAAATCTCATGATAGTAGACAAATTTAAAAATCCACCTACATACATGTAAAGGTTTGATCAAAATTTCAATCAAATTTGCCAAGAGTATTGGAGCTCAATCTAGCAATTGGAGCATGGAGAGTTCCAACCAACTTAGCCAACAATCCCGCCAAAGTCCTAAAGGCTAAAAAAATGTGGGTATTCTATCTTTTTTATTTAATTGGTTTTTGTAAAATTAAACACATTAATTAAAAAAAAAAAAAAACAACAACAACAACAAAACATACTATACAAAAACCATGAAAACCACAAAAAATCACTCTAAAAACAACTCCATAATTTATAAGCCATCGTCAATTTAACAATTTTTTAAAAATCAAATAAACACCAATCAAGTCACTTAGATTTCAATTAAACCATACTTACACTTACCCTTACCCAATAGGCCCAAACTTAAGCCTTGGCTGATTGGTTTCCAAAATTTTTCCAAAATAAATAATAAAAATAAATTAAACACAAATTTCAATTAGCCCATGCTTAGCCTTGACCAATTGGCCCAAACAGATTACAGACACTCAGCATTGGTTGATTGGTCTATGTGTAGAGCCCAAACAAATTTAGAAATATATCCACATCCCCAATCATTCTATCCAAACCCTACAGGATCAATGAATTGTGGACTATAACTATAACAGGGGAGCTACCAAGACCAACAAATGGGCACCTAAAAATCCCCCGTGTACAAGCTTTTTCTTGGACAAGTTTTGAAGAATTTCTTCACACTAAAATCCATTTTCACAGACATGTCCAGATTTCCTTCTGGCTCTCTAGAAGGACTATGGATTTGGAAACTGATGGGATTGTTGCCAAACTGGGAGCGGATAGATTGCAGAAATCCCATCAAGGGGAGACTGATACACCTGATTTCCTCCTCATCGGAGGTGGTTTTCGTGTATATTGCGATCTCTAGAATGAGGAGGCTTTCCTGCTTCAGGGCAGCTTTGTCGAGAGTAAACGTTATAATGTGGTTCCACATAGGGTTGTTACCATTGCTTGTGTCTACTAGTGTTCTCTACTTACTATTGTTGTTGTTGGGATCATTGGTGATCCATGCTACTGTGGAGGCTCTTATGTTCTTTGCATAAATGTTCTTGATATCACAACCTGTAATTAGGGTTATCTCTATGTTCTTGGCCATCATCAACACTGTAAATATAACTTGAATTGGATGGATGTTATATTTGGAGGGGATATAAATGATGATGGAAGGAAGAGGGAAATATTTGGGAAAAATGGAAATGCATATTGACAGATGATATATTTGGAAGACAACCTCCAAATAAATCCACTAAGAGCATAATAGTGGAAGACAACCTCCATGTAGTTGCAAATAAGGTAGATGTAGAGCAGGAAGCTCTCGTGAAGAGATTCATATTAAAGATGTTTTTAACATTGTTTTTGAATATGCAGGTGTTCATAATAGCATGGGAAAAGAAGTTGAAAGCAAGGCTGTTAATAAATAAAATGCAGATTTGAAGCTCATTGAAGAATGGGTTTATAAATCAATATAAAAAATTGATGTCTGTCTTAAAGCAGCAGCTAGAATAAAAGAACTGAGTGAAATGGTGAATAAAGATATTGAGTGTGCATATTACAAAACAAAAAAACAAAAAACAAAATTCAACAGTACTTGATGATGAAAGTGAAAATAATGATATGAAAGACAAATATGAATGCATTGAAACCATTTTTCAACAATGGAGTCAAGCAGAGATATGATTTTTCTATCCGAAAATATGCAGAAAGAAAGACAGGTATATGAAGCGCAAGAAGTAGAGCAAAGAAGACATTTTGAATATGCAATGTTGTGGCAGCAGTCCATAGTTGAACGGACATTTGAAGAGGAACTTGTAGAAGACATGATCTAATTGTGTTTCAACACAAATTCAAGAAAATTCAAAGAAAAAATGTAGCAACAACAAGTAAAGAAATATGGAGCCTACAACAAGAACCCACATTAGAGAATGAAGTAATTTCGAGGATATATAATTTGGAAGAAGAGAAAAAGAAAATGAAAAATTGTGAAAGTCTTGAGTCATTGTAAGCCTAGCTAAGACATAGACCAACAGGCATGTGTCAGTGATAATTGAGTCAATTTCTATTGTAAGCCTAACAAGCATAGTTGAGTCGGGTTGAGTCATACGGTCATAATTAAGGGGGAGTGTTATAAATTGTAATTACTCATGCATGTGGAGTTAGATAAAATTAGAGAATTAGTTAAGTGAGCGTTGAGTCAAGTCAAGTGATGGATGAAGAGTTAAGTGTAGTCCATATTTAGAGTGTGAGTTAACTGAGTTAGGTGTGTGTGCATGTTAAGATATTTTAGGTGAGTCAATGGTTGAAAACGTTACATACCCTTCATCGAGTTCATTGTAAGAATCAAGTTTTGTGTGATTAATAGAAGAGCTCTAACTCTTGTGTTTTGCGTGTGAATTTATGTCTTGTCTCCTTTGCCTTTCCAACAATGAAGAATTTAATAAAATTAATAACGATATGTGTAACTGACATGCTACAACTTAATAACCAAAATAACCCAACCAATTACTTTCTGAAACAGGAGAGAATTTAACGATTGGAATGAATTGAATTGGCAGAGAGAACTTATCTGGGTGGCATGAAAAGCTTGTGGCTCTTAAGGGGAATTCCACCGATTACGTTTTTAGTGCCAGAAACTGCGCATTGGAGTGATGGTAGCTACGTCTTCAGGGTGGGCTAGCTATCGATTGCTATTGTTACTCCAGTGAGAGATAATAATGCAATTTAGATATTAAGGAAATTTCTCTCGGGGATCAACCCCTTGAATTCAAGCGTTGTTTTATGTTAAAAGGTGGAAATAAATGATCACATAGTGATATAAGCGAGGCTTGATTTAGCGTGTTATAACATCCAACAACGTTTGTGCGTTATAACCTCCAATAGCATTTGTGCATTTTAACCTTCAATAGAATTTGTGCATTATAATATCTAATAGTGTTGTGTGTTATAATATCCAATAACGGTTGGTTCCTTCCACAAGAGTACATTTGTAAATCAACTTTCGGTGAGAGATAGAGACTAGTTATTGGGTCATTATTTTTTCCATTCGCTTCATTCCAAATGCATCCATAAGTGGTAAATCTCATGATAGTAGACAAAGTTAAAAATCCACCTGCATACATGTAAAGATTTGATCAAATTTTGCCAAGAGTATTGGAGCTTGATCTAGAAATTGGAGCATGGACAGTTCCAACTAACCTAGCCAACAATCTTGCCAAAGTCCTAAAGGCTAAAAAAAAGGTAGGTATTCTATCTTTTTTATTTAATTGGTTTTTGCAAAATTAAACAAATTAATTTAAAAACAAAAAAACAAAAAAAAAGCATACTCATCCAAAAACCATAAAAACCAAAAAAAATGTCATAAAAAAAATCATTCATAACAACTTAGAAAACCACAAAAAAGAACAACTTAGAAAATCACAAAACCAACCTAGAAAACCACAAAATAAGAACCTAAAAAACCCCAAAAAACAACTTTGAAAACCACAAATACACCTTAGAAAACTCTTTTAAACCACCAAAAAAATCTATAATGTTCGTGGGGAGTTGTTTGACATCGCTTTGGATCCCCTTGCTAGACATAAAGGTTTGATTCCACTGAAATATTTTAACAATGTCGATGCAACCCATTTTGTGTATAATCGATCCATTGGAGCTTGGGGCCAATTTCTCCACCATGACTAGGTCGCCATTTATTTTTCTAAGCATATATTTAGAGTTCTTTTTACATATGAGGCTAGGCTACACTGATACCAGATCTCATTATTATGGAATTGGCTCGGGACATACATATGATCGCGAGGGGGCTCACAGGGATCTTGAGCATGTACCACCACCTCCATGATTCTTTCCACTACCATATTGAAGCATGGTATTATTGTTAGAGCTAGAGGAGTTGTCGTAACTCAGTTTTGAGACTAGGGAGACCATTGGAGTTAACATGCATACGCCATTGATTAGTGGATGCATTGCATTGTATGGAGATATTAGGAGACCACCACCATTGCCTCGTGATCTGTCAGGTCTTTTATATGATGATTCATTTCTCGTGAGTTTACTTGCTAACCAGCTTTTGACATATGCATGTCTATATCATGATGCCATCTATGAAACTTGGAGGGTGCACGACCCACATGACACAGACCATATACATATATATACAAAACTTTTGGCTCTTATTGTTAGATTATGCATAATTGTTCATATTAATTTCTAGTTCATATTAGATTGCATTTATATTAATAAGTTCATGATGAAATCATGTAGATGTAGCACAACTACATGGATAAGCTTACGAGGTCATCCAAGGGGACAATTGATCAGCGAAGCTATCCTCTGCCAGAGCATGTTCCATGGATTCTCCTCCACCTATGCCTCCAACTCATAACACGCATGTGGAGGAGAGTCACTATGTACAACCACATGGACCAGTAGTTGAGGTAAACATTTTTATTCCTAATATTTCAACATTTTCCTTTTTTCAGTTACACATATATGCTAATTAATTCATAGACTAGTTCTAATTTGTCATTGCCATTGTGTACACAAACCCATATGCAAAGTTTTGTTGATGTCGCAGTTATGTGGACACATGAGTGGGATGCTAGGTATGGAGGCAATGACGATATGGGTCCATCATTGCAAGTCCCATTCATCGAGCCACAAGAAGGGGAGCACCAAACCCAGACTCATCAGACCCCCATCTTATCTGACTTGCATTTGGACTCGACTGAGGTCAGTACATTCATATATGTAATTAAAATTGTGGTTCAAAATCTTTTATTTACATATTGTTTATTTTGTACAAATAATGATCTAATTGGTTTGAATTTGAATGTGTTATATTGAAGTACCAACTTATGGACTGTTACTTTGCGCAGTGAAACTCACATAGGAGTTCTAGTGGTACTTAGAGTGGATAGTTTGTATATTTTTAGGCCCATTTCATAAGGCACATTCACATGTAATATAGACTTTGCATATTTTCGTACATGGACATGTTATGGATGTACATGAACATTATTTTAGTTTATGAATGTTCATGTGATATTTGTAATTTGTATACATTTCCATATGGATAGTTTATTGATACATTCATTATTTAAGTTTATTGATTTGTATTAATCTTGTTTATGGATTTGTTAAAATTATTTCACTAGTTTAATTTTTTTTTTAATATACTATAACTTCTATTACAATATATAACAATTTTGATTTCTAGTTTCATAGATTAACTAAATAAGTAATAATAATCATTATTATAAATTAAAATTTTAGGTTTTAATTTATTAGTCGTCGACCTTCATCTCATCCTTAAAAACAAACTATCTTATAACTATTTATCCTCTCATTAAGCTCTTCTACTATCATCATTCAAAATTGTCTTGATGATGGATCCCTGTTGGGATTTGAAACGTTGACAAAATATGGTTATTACTGTGATACTCCAAAGCTTAACTCAAAAGTACAATCTTAAGTTATGATGCAAGTCATTTTAGTATTTAAAATGAAATAAAATATATGATGGTTGAATTAAAAAACACAAATAGGATTGAAAAGTTTTAAATTCAATTTTCAAAGATGTTTGGTAAATAACAAATAAGTTTTATTCATTTTTTTTTTTTTTTTGAGGTCACCTACAAGAGTTTAATCATAATATTATATAAGTACAATCTTATTATGATGCAACTCATTTTGATACTTAAAATGAACTAAAATATAATGTGTATCAATTTAATATTGAACATGGAAATAATTACAATCATGTTTCATATTGGCTTGTAAAAAGTGTCTTCTAGTGCAATCATCATGTATCTTATTACAATTCATTTTTAAAAATAAATTATTTGAATTCTAAAGTCATCCATATTATAGTAAAAAATCTACACATGATTTTTTTTTGTGACCCACCCATATACCATTGCATGGTAATTTATTTATTTTTATGTATTTGAATAAAATTTTCATCTCAAGGTTCAATTAAAAAACAAAAATAAGATTGCAATAATTATTATTGAATTTTAAAACATGTCATGTAAATAACAAATACGTTTTATTCAATATTATTTCTTTTGAAATTATCACAAGAGTTTAGTCATAACATGAAATAAGTCAATCATATGGAAATTTAATATATAGGACAAAAAACAATATATGACAACATTTCTATAATTTCATATAATGTTATCAACTTTCTTAAATTACTTAGCTATCCAAGTATTTCAATCAATTCCTTATGATTGAAATAAATTTTATTCAATTGAAAAAAAATTCAAATATGATTGAAATAAGTTCTATTCAATTTTAAAAGATGTAGAGATGTAAAAAGTACAAATACAAATTTTATTCAATTTTATTTCATTTGAGGTTATTTACAAAAGCTTAGTCATAACACGCATTGTCAATAATTTTTTTGTGCTTATACTGAAACCAATGCACAATGTTAATCTAATTACCTTGAAATTATTGTACACCATACATCTAGTTACATGAAATTAAAAAATCAACATCTTCATTGAAATCAATGCATCTAATGAAAGAAATCAAATAGGATGAGAAACCAACATCTACACTAAAGTCAATGACTCTAATGCAAACAATCAAACAGGATTAGAAATCAATGCCTACACTGAAGTTAATGCATCTAATGCTGAAAGCAATCAAATAGGATTAAAAATAAACATCTACACTGAAATCAATGCATATAGTGCTATCAATCAAATATGATTATCAATCATCATCTACATTGAAATAAATGCATCTAATGCAAGCAATGAAATAGAATTAGAAATCAAAATTTACACAAAAATAAATGCATCTAATGCAAGAAATCAAACAGGATTAGAAATCAATATATGTACACTGAAATCAATGCATCTAGTGCGAAAAAATTTCTTCCGTTTCTCTCCCACTTCATCTATATCGATATCTCCCTCCATCTCCCCTTCTTTTTATCTCTATCTCACCCCCCAGAACACACATGCTCTCTCTCTCTCTTCATATATATCTATCTCTCCCTCCGTCACTCTATCTCTCTCTTCTTCCCTCTCTCCCCCTTCCATCTATATCTCTATCTCCCTCTGTCCCTCATTCTTCATCTCTCTATATGACCCCACAAACATATACATTATTTCTCCATATCTATCTATATCTCCCTCCCACTCCCTCTTTCCCTTCTCTCCCTCTCTCTCTCTCTCTCTCCCCCTTCTCTCCCTTTGTCTCCCATTCTATATATCTTCCCTCCTACTCTCCTCCCTCTCTCTCTCTAGCTTTCTCTCTCTATTTGTCTTTATCCTTACCTCAATATATCTTTCTCTCCATCCCTCTCAAGTCCTCTTTCTCTTCCTTTCTTACCCACCTCCCCTAGTCTTTCCCCCTCATCTCTCTCTCTCTCTCTCTCTCTATTTTTTGTCCAACTCTATTGACTATCTCCTTCCCCCTCTCAGTGTCTCTCCTTTGTATTTCTACCTCACCCCTATACACACACACTCTCTCCATCTCTATCTTGTCACTCTCTCACTCTCTCTCTCTCTCTTTATGTCTTGAACTTCTTCCCTCCTTATATTTTCCTCCAACTCCATCTCTCGAGCTCCCTCTCTTTCCTCCACTCTCTCCTCCCCCCCTCTCTCTCCATATTTGTATCCCTCCCTCTCTCTCTCCTCTATATTTCAAAAAAATTAAAATACTTTGACTTATTATATAATATAATATAATTTTAGCATACACAATTTAATTTTTATATAAGACATTATTTAAAATGAAAAGATTCAAAAGTGTGTTTACATTAATGTGGAGGGAATGAAATTTCCATGGAATAATTATTAAATTAATCTACATATTAATGTTCCATTTTATTCATAAGATAACATAATGCTTCAGGTCTTCAATTGGAATGTGTTAAGCTTTACCTCTTTGTATGATACTTCATGATTAAAATGTTATATTTTATATTTAATATATATAAAATTAAGCTAATACAATTAACATATTGAGTGAGCTTGTATGCAACGTTTTGTGTTATGATCTTTTGTTAACGGGCCTACCACATTATTAAAGTAGTTGTGATAATAATTAAAAATATACAAATTATATATTAATTAAATTCAAAACTTAATAAATATTATAACATTAAAATATATTAAATACGTTTTTATATATATAGATTTAATTTAAAATATAATAATAATAATAAAGAATAATTTTTAATATTAAATTAATTTATAGTTTCTAATATGAACATGAATACAAAAATTATAAAAATCGAATTTAAATGTGGTCAAACTTTTATGGATGGTAAATTTATGATCCATTTGAAATAAATATATATGATAAGGTATATTTTGAGCACTGAACAAGCATACTTACACATTGTCCCATACTCAGTGCAATGTGCATCTAGACCCAATAACATAAAAAAATAAATCTTAATTTTTTTATTGATTCTAAAATCCAAATTATGGAATCCACACTTCTCTTTCTTTTTCTTTTTTTTTTTGAAATAGATACTCAATGTAACCATGTAACCATATAAGTTGATAAGGCCCCGGAGAGGAGAGACCAGGGACGTTCAACAAAAGAAAGCCCATTGTTAGTCATCAAGCAGTCACACCTGATGTAGTGAATCGAAAGCCCACACCACACCCATAAATAGCTACACCTGGAAATCCTACAGAAAAGCTGTGAAAGGGATTGAAACCTACATGGATCGAGTGCATCAAGACAAGACATGGTGGATCTCTACTGGCATCGAAACCTGGGTCGACTAATGCATTGTGATAGTAATCCAATCGAGGTAAGAATGTGGATGTCCCCTCATATCAGGGTGATATCTAAGATCAAGTATAAAGAGAGCTAAATAGTCTTTTGTCCTATTGGGTGATATGTTGCCTGTGTCCGTTATGCCCCATTTGAATATGTGTATGTTGTATGTCCTGGAGCACCTCTTATCTTGGAAGATGGTGCTATGCTGGAGGAAGGCTAGAAAATATATTATTGAAGGTAATAAAGGTTTTGAAACACACAAATTTCAATTGACCTACACTTAGCCTTGCCAATTGGTCAAAACAAATTACAAACGCTCAGCCTTGGCTGATTGGTCTACCTGCAGAGACCAAACAAATTCAGAAATATATCCATATGCCCATTCATTCTATCCAGACCCTACAGGATCAATGAGTTTTGGACTGTGATTATAACAGGGGAACTGCCAAGACCAACAAATGGGCGCCTAACAAGCTCCCGTGTACAGCCTTTTTCTTGGACAGGTTCTTGAGGAATCTCTTGAGGCTAAAATCCATTTTCACAGACATGTCCAGATTTCCTTCCGGCTCTCCCGATTGATTGCGGATCTGGCAACTGACGGGCTTGCCGCCAAACTGGGAGCGGATTGACTGCAGAAATCCCATCAAGGGGAGGCTGATACGCCCGATTTCCTCCTCGCCGGAGGTAGTTTCCGTGTAGATTGCGATCTCCAGAATGAGGAGGCCTTCCTGCTTCATGGCAGCTTTGTCGAGAGTAAACGTCAAAACGTGGTTCCACATAGGGTTGCTGCCGTTGGTTGTGTCTACTGGCGTTCTCTGCTTACTGTTGTTGTTGTTGGGATCATTGGTGATCCATGCCGCTGCGGAGGCTCTTATGTTCTTCACATCACCGTTCTTGATATCATGGGCTGCAATTAGGGTTATCTCAATGTTCTTGGCCATCATCAACACTGTAAATATAACTGGAAATGGAAATGGAAATGAATGGATGTTATTTTTGGAGAGCACGAAAATGGCGATGGAATAGGGAAAGATTTGGGGAAAATGGAAATGCAAATGGACAGATGATATATTTGGTAGGGTTGGAGATGGCTTTATAGGCCGGTTGCGAGGGACAGACTCTTCACCGCGTTTTGAGTTACGCGCAAAACCAGTGTTGAAGTTGACAATGTATCACATGGCCACGTAGTCGTGTTGAAGTTGACAATGTATCACATGGCCACGTAGTCCACCGATCCGAGGAAGAAACAATGTCTTTATTAGTGGTTTCTATTAATGGTTTTTTATTTCTTTAGCTACTGTGCAGTGGTATTAATTATCCTGTACTCTTTTTTTTGGTTTTCTTTGGTGTTTTGTTTTTGTAATGTCAATTAATAAAAATGCAAAAATGGATTAATAAATAATGAAAAAGTTTATTGTCAGACGAATAAATTAAAAAATAATAGCGTTTGAAGCGCGTATTTACAATAGGGCATGTTGAGATGTAATTTCATCATTTCGTCCACGACTGTGGGACCCACACGTTCCTCGAGATCCGTCGTGAAAGTGAAAACCCATGGTAGAACTAGAAATTTCATGTCATTACGGGATAATTGGTACTTATTATATTTAAGAATTTTTTGGCAAATTTTATTTTACACCTTTTGTTTGAGGCAATTTTGGATCCGTACAAATCGATTTATAAAATTAAGCTAATTTATCAATGATTAATGTAAATAGAATATGAATTAAATTTGATATAAAAATCTTCATTTTTAAAATTTATAAAAATATTACACAGCAATGTTATTGCTAAAAAAACAAAAGTAGTGACTTCAGATAAAGATCAAATAAAAGTTCAAAGTTTTAATTTCCTATTTTAAAAATAATTAAGCTTTATTAAAAAACTGGTTACAATTTTGTTTAACCAATTAAAATTGACATAAAAGAAGAAAAAGAGCCAATATTTAGCTTAAAAGCATATATCTAGCCTTTTAGCTGGAAGAAGAACTAATATCTTGACTTATTATAACACACATCATTGTATTTTTCTCCAATGAAGTAATGCACTAAATATGGCATAAACGTTTTAAAAAACAAAAGTAATCCATAAATCATAGGTATAACTTTTTCTTTTTCTTGCCCCTGAGTTGCGAGCTACTTCAATGAAAAGGTGGGTGTCTACAACACCATTATTAGAGATACAACAACCATTTTGTTGTTCTTTAGAGACTGTCGAAGACTTTGCTAAAGCAACATTGAAGATAATAATTGTTAGAAGTTTGACAAGTAATTATCTAAATTTGGGTAAATTATACCAAATTATCGGTTATGTAACTCAGGAGGCACATCTAAACCAAATGAATACCTAAACTATTGCATGGAGAATCATTATTGATGGAATAGAGATTCCAATCCCTTGCCCCGTGGATGTTTCCTTGACACTCTGTCAGGGTTTTACCACATAAATCCTATGTTATTACTTGTGTGTTTGCATTCAGTTTTTCCTATCGATTATATGCTTTTCTAGGTCGTATAACTAAAATGTCTTTCTTCTTTACTCATTCCCTTATTTGAACGACAAATGGTATCAAAGCAAGTTGAATTGAGTGAGTGAGTTGAGTCGGTGTATCCACTTTATAATATATTTTTGAACGTTGCATTTGTTTCGGTGGAACGATTACTGGTCTTAAAGACCAGAAGTCTCTGCATGAACCACTATTGTTGCCCATTGAGAATCCTCTACGTCCCAAAACCTACGTATTGCCAGACCGTCGCCATTGTTTGCCCTCTCTGCGTGGTGTCGCTCTGCGTCTATCAAAGGTTGAGGAGGAGGTGCGGGTTAAAGATAAAAACCTACCTTCTCTGTGTGTAAATACCACTCTGCTTTCTATGTGGAATGATTTATATCTGCCAAAGGATGATTGTGAAAGCGTGGAATGGTTGGCTAAGTATGGAAGCATGGAATGGTTGCTGGAAGAGGGAGTGTGGAACGGTATGCAAGGAGCTCTCTGCATGTGAAGACCACTCATGTGTTGTTGTTGGAAGAGGATGAATGTGTGTGCCTCTGTGTGGTCGAGGTTGAGGAGTTGTGTGTGAACAACAAATTTGTTGTGTGGCTTGGAGCGAGAAGTCGTTCTCTGCGTGGCTGAGGAAGCTGCTGCAAACTACTAGAAGACCCTGTGTGATCAAGCAGAACCGATAGAACCATTCTCTGCGTGCTGCCAGTGTTGGTTGCTTGAGGAAACCAGAAATTGAAGAAACCATGGGTATTATTAGAGGAATTCAATCAGCAAAAGAAATCCGGGTATTTGTGAGAAAAAAAATATTCTTTTGTTCCTTCAAAAGCAAAGTTTCCATAAATTGTTTAATTTGGTCAAAAACCAATGGAATTTTGTTTCAAAAATTAGTTCCTTTTCTTTTTTTTTCTGAGAAAAACAACAACAGGGAATTGAAATCAAAATTAGGTTTTTTTCCTTAAGTGGTGGATTTGTTTAAATTTAGAGGAAAGAAAATCAAAGTTTTTTTTTTTTTAAAATTGAAAGGAATGAAAACAAAGGATTTGAAATAAAAATCTGTTGAAGAGTTGGGAGAATTATTATTATTATTTTTATACAAATTTTTTTTTGAAGAAAGGAAAAATATAAACCCTAGTTGAAAGACTGAAGAATGAAACCCTAAAAAAAAATGGCCAAGATGTCGAATGTAAAATTCGAGGTTGAGAAATTCACTAGCAAGAGCAATTTTGCTCTTTGGAAACTAAAGGTTATGGATCTGCTTATGCAACAAGGGTTGCACAAGGCATTGGATGGGGCAACTAAGAAACTTGCAACCATGACTGATTTGGACTGGGACGACTTGGATGCCCGAGCTCTTAGTACCATCAAGTTATGCCTGGCGGATGAGGTTCTCTTCAACATTGTTGAAGAGAGTACAACTTCAGGTTTATGGAAAAAATTGGAAAAACTCTATATGACAAAGTCGTTAACCAATAGAATTTATCTAAAAAGACAACTGTACAGTCTTCGAATGAAAGAGGGTTCAAAAGTTGCAGAATATTTGAATATTTTTAATACACTTATATGCGAATTAGCAGATATGGAAGTTAAAATTCAGGAAGAAGATAAAGCTATAACCTTGATGTGTTCTCTGCCCAAATCATGGGATCATTTTGTAACTTCAATCAGCTTGAACACTGCTGATTCTTTGAAATTTGAATCAGTTGTGGGAGCTCTCTTGTCTGAAGAAGTACGAAGGAAATCCAATACTAAAATAGTTGCATCAGAAGCCATGATAACTAGAGGATGGTCAAAGGAAAGAGGAGAAAAAATAAGGGGGTCTTCCAGATCAAAATCGAAGGGAAAGAAGTGTAAGGCAAAATGTTGGCGCTACAATAAAATTGGACACTTGAAGAAAGACTGTTAGAAACGAAAAGAATCTGACAACCCAAAGAAGGAAGCAAATCAGGTCGATTCAAGTATGATAGATGAAGTTTTATCTGCTAAAGACTTATGTATGATAGATGAAACTTCACTTGAATGTAATGTCTCTCAGGGTTTAGAAAGCTGGCTGTTAGACTCTGGTGCTTCTCATCACATGTGTCCACACAAAAATTGGTTTACTTCATATGAAAATGTAAATGGTAGTTCTATGTTTATGGGTACTAATGTATCATGTCAAACTGTTGGGATGGGAAATATCAGGATTAAGATGTATGATAACACAGTTAGAACATTAACTAGTGTTAGACATGTACCTGATTTGAAGAAAAATTTGATTTCTTTGGGAGTGTTGGATTCAGATGGTTATAAGTTTATAGGTCAGAATGGCGTGATGAAAGTCCTTAAAGGTGCCCTATTTGTTATGAAAGCAGAAAAGGTTGGAAATCTTTACAAATTAAAAGGAAGTACTCAGGTCAGTGAAGCAGCGATTGCATCAGAAAAGGAAGAAGCAGGTACTCGTTTATGGCATCAACGATTGGGTCACATAAGCGAGAAAGGTCTTCAGATACTGATGAAATGTAAATTTCTTCTTGATCTGAAATCTTTGAAGTTAGATCTCTGTAAACAATGTGTGTATGGAAAACAGTGTAAACATAAATTTAAAAATGGAAATCATAATAGTAAAGATATTTTAGACTATATTCATTCTGATCTGTGGGGACCATCTCCTGTTGTATAATATGGAGGTGCTCTATATTTTTTAATGTTTATTGATGATTTCTCCCGTAAAGTTTGGATCTTTATGCTGAAAAGGAAAGCTGATGTATTCAATGTCTTTAAACAATTTAAAGTAATGGTAGAGAAAAGAACAAACAAATCAATTAAATGTTTAAGAACTGACAATGGTGGTGAATTCACTTCAATAGAATTTGAACAATACTGTAAGGATGAAGGAATCATTACACACAAAACTGTTGTTTATACTCCTTAGAAAAATGGTGTTGTTAAACGTATGAATCAGACTCTTATGGAAAGAGCCAGAAGCATGATCAACAATGCTAACTTGCAAAAGGAGTTGTGGGCAGAAGCAGTATCTACTACTTGTTATTTAGTTAACAAATCACCTTCAGTAGCAATTAATTGTAAAATTCTTGAAGAAGTTTGGACATGTTAGTCTTGTGATTATTCACATTTAAGGATATTTGGTTGTGATGTTTATTCTCTTATCCCTAAAAGTCAGTGTTCAAAATTAGATCCAAAATCAAAATGTTATGTCTTTGTTGGGTATGACTATGCAGTGAAAGGATACAAGTTGTGGGATCCTAAATTGCGGAAGATAGTCATTAGTAGAGATATAACATTTGATGAAATCTTCTCTTTTAAAATCAAATGTTGAAAGAATTGAACAGGAACAGGTATCGCCAAATCAACAAGTTCAGTTGGAGGCTAGACCTTTCAGTGATAGTCAAAAGGAAGGAGAGACTTCTGGAGAAAAAGGTGTTGAAGATACAAAGGAAGCTGTTGAAGTTTCTGAACCAATTCAGCAACCAGTCACTCTAAGAAGGTCTACAAGGGAAAGAAAAACTCCCAAAAGGTATGAAGATTTTGCTTCATCTTTTGCTTTGATTACTGAAGATGGGGAACCTTCTTGTTATCAAGAAGCAGTAGATGATACAGATAGCGAAAAATGGAAAATGGCTATTGAAGAAGAAATGGATTCCTTAGCCAAAAAGAATACATGTGATCTTGTAGAACTCCCTGAAGGGAGAAGTATTGTTGGATGCAAGTGGGTCTTCAAACTGAAACAAAAAGTTGATGGAAGTATCGAAAGGTATACGGACTGGTAGCAAAAGGATATTCTCAGGTTGAAGGTATCGACTTTCATGAGATTTTTTCTCCAGATATAAAATTTGTTCTATTCATACTGTGTTGGCACTAACTGCATTTCTTAACCTTGAGTTAGAACAGTTAGATGTTAAAACAACTTTTCTACATGGTGATTTGAATGAAGAGATATATATGGAACAACCAGAAGGTTTTGTACAAGGTTGTAGCAGAAGATTAGTTTGCAAGCTCAGGAAATCATTGTATGGTCTAAGGCAGTTTCCCAGAAAATGGTACAAGAAGTTTGATTCCTTGATGGTGAGCCAGAACTTTATAAGAAGTGAGTATGATCATTGTATATACTTCAAAAGTTTCAATGGCGTATTCATTATCGCAGCTTTGTATGTTTACAATATGCTTATTTCAAGCAAAAGCATGGAAGAGATCAACAGGTTAAAGGCTCAACTCTTTAGGATGTTTGATATGAAGGATCTTGGAGCAGCAAAACATATCTTGGGCATGAAGATACACAGAGACAGGAAAAATGGTAAGCTTTGGTTATCACAACAGAAGTATGTGGAGAAATGTTAGGTCCTTATAATACTAGTGATTACCCCATTACTATTGTATTTGTATCCCTTATTAATATTGTTGTGCCCCTATTGTCCCCATAT
>APFE031658730.1:95573-111701 GCA_000404065.3 Pinus taeda | reverse complement strand
GGCTGGGTTATATTGTGACTCCTTAGACTCCTATATATGGAAAGGAGGTTTTGTCATTTGAATCATCAAAGAATCATTCATTTGTGTAATGTAAAGGAGGTTGCCCCCCCGAAGAGGCTAAATTCTAAGGCATTGATCTATCTTTTCTATCTTTTTGTGAGCTGGTTCCATAATAAGAAAGTACTTGAAAAGTTTTGTATGAACAATGTGAAACCTGTTAATGTTCCATTAGCTTCCCATTTTAAGCTTTCTTCAGTTTTGAGTCCTAGAACTGATGAAGAAAAGCAGTATATGTCTCATGTACCATATGAAAATGTTGTAGGCAACTTAATGTATGCAATGGTATCTACATGACTTGACATTTCACATGTAGTTGGAGTTTTCAGTAGGTTCATGGCAAATCTAGGTGAAGAACATTGGCGAAGAGTGAAATGTGCTTCGATATCTAAGAGGCACAAGTGACCATTGCATCATCTTTAGTGGCAGTGAAGGATCTGTTTGCGAATATGTAGATGCTAATTATGCAGGTGATTTGGACAAAAGAAGATCTACTACAAGTTATGTCTTTACTCTTGCAGGTGGAGCAATTAGATGGATGTCAAAGCTTCAAGAAACAGTTGCATTGTCCACTACTGAAGCAGAATATATAGTTGCTCCAGATGCCAGTAAAGAAGCAATTTGGTTAAAGGGTCTGCTTGATGAGATTGGAAGGATGCAATAGAAAGTGAATGTACTTTGTGACAGTCAAAGTGTTATTCACTTGGCTAAAAATCCTTCTTATCACAGTAGAACCAAGCACAATGATGTAAGGTATCATTTTCTTAGACATGTGATCGATGGCGGAAAAGTAGCTCTTCAAAAGGTCCATACGCGAGAGAATTGTGCAGACATATTCACAAAGCCAATTACAGCAGAGAAGCTGCGATGGTGTTTAGCTTCTCTTGGCTTGCAGAAAAGATGATGAATGGGCATGGGCAAGGGATTAGAAAAATTGTTGTCAAGGTGGAGTTTGTTGGAAGTTTGACAACTAATTATGTAAATTTGGGTAAAAAGTAACAAATTAGTTTTGTACCAAATCATCGGTTATGTAACTGAGGAGGCACATATAAAAGCAAATGAATGCCTAAAATATTATATGGAGAATCATTATTGATTGAATAGAGATTCCAATCCCTTGACCCATGGATGTTTCCTTAACACTCTGTCGGGGTTTTACCACGTAAATCCTGTGTTATTACTTGTGTGTTTGCATTTAGTTTTTCCTGTCAGTGATATGCTTTTCTTGGTCATATAACTAAAATGTCTTTCTTCTTTACTCATGCCCTTATTTGAACGATAATAATGACAGTGACGACCTTTAATCAAGATAAAAATGTTGTAACTACTCATATTCTTCTCTAAAGCAACTACATTGCAGATTATTGAAGAGACTATTGTAGATCGTTGAAGCAACTGCCCTGTAGACTATATATTGTAGCTACTCATTTTCTTCTCTAAAGCAACTACATTACAAATTGTTGAAGATACTATTGTAGATCGTTGAAGCAAATGCCTTGGAGACTATTAAAGCAACATTAATGGTAGTCATTTTTTTAAGGACAATATACAACATGTGAACAAGGTTAAACAAGGTATTGTTTGAGTCTCTATATTGAGGTTATATTTTCTTACATTTAGAGGTTTTTAGACCAATCACAATTTAAAATGTTTCATACCTGATAAATCAATCAATATAATATGAGTGAACTATAAAGAAGGTGAAAATATACACATAATTATACATTTCTAGATAGGAAATAATTGAAGAAAATTAAATAAATTAACATGCCATTTATATTTATTTTGAACCTGAAACCCTTTTCCGATAAACAAGAAGAACAAAAAACTAGAATTCATGCTATGGTCAAGCAAAGAGGAACAACATCATGCATGTCTAGAAGGAAAGGTATACTGTTTACTATAATAGTCATAGAACTAAGTAACTACATGCCATGTCTAGAAGAAAAAGGTATACTACTTACTATACTAGTCATGGAACTAAAGTAGGGTATATTTATCCTTCAAAGAGTTATTCAAGTGGAGAGATTATTCTTACTAGCATTGGTTTTCACACTACAAGTATTCCCTTCTCCGAGTTAAAAGTCAAGTACTTGTAAGTAATTCAAAGTAGATGAATGTGATCCTCACCAAATTGGGTTTAGTATGAATACATTTCTCATTGAACATAAAAAACAATAGGTTCACTTATTCTAAGTAATGACTTCTTTCTCGATTAGTTTGGAGTTCAGGTGAGTTTTTCTCTCCATAGGCGGTTGGTCATTCTATCATTGCGAGACAACTTAAAACCTATTCTCCCTGAAATTAAGAGTTCGATAGGCCACGTCGTAAAAAGAAGTTTGCTGGAAGGGATAGCCTACTACTCCGTTTGGAAAAGAAGATGTAATTAGGTCCAATATTGAGCTTGACAAACAACAGCTGACAAAAAAAATAATACTTGACACGGTCGAGTACTAGGTTTGAAAAGTAATACTTGATCAAATTTGGGAATCTTGTAAAAACATTATCTTACCCATATGGGTTGGGCTCTCATGTTTGTCCCTCGTGACTCATTATAAAAAAAAAAATGGGAATTTGGTAACAACTATTATCTTAAATGGTTATAGAAAAACTTGGGAGTCCTTTAACCAACATTTCTTATAAGCATGAACCTCACACATTAAACCGAGGTGAAAAGTTTGAAGATGCCATTTTAAATACATGAAAATTTAAATATCAAGTTACTCTATTTCATTTTTACAATATATTTTTATTAAAATACTTCTTGCCCCTTCTTTATTTCATTTCACTTTGAAGATGACTTCTTCTTCTTTTTTCTCTTTTTTTTTTTTTTTTTTGGTGAACTCCTTTGTCCCTTCATTCTTCAATATTGTCTGACTCGAAATTATGTTCAGCCTTTGAATATCCTTTGTCTAACCCCATACATTGTCTAGCTATCTAGATTATGTTTGGGCCATTTCATATCCTTAAATGCCTACCTACAAGCAATAATCAAAATCCACAATGACAAGTTTGTTGTTATTTTTCATTTCCTCTCATTTATTAAACACAGGTGAGAGGGGAAATTTCAAGGGACTTGCAGTGTTCTAGTCACCAGACACCAGATGAATCGAAGACTAGTCGTGATGGAGGATCATAAATCTTCTGAGAAGGGGAAGACTTTGGTAGACTATTCTTCTAGCACTACGATCTTGACCATAAAGGTCTGAATTACGAATTGGAACATGCTCTGGTCGTGATGGAGGATAACCAACCATGAAAATTACAAATTTCTAACAATATTTAACAAATTTATTTGGCAACCATTAGTACCGAATTGAATTTTAGCGAATTATTGACCAAATCGAACTGAACCACCAAATTTCATAATTCTTCAGGCTGATTCGACCGAATTCGGTAACTATGCTTTGATGAAAATTTGAATACCCACGACTACTTCATTGAAAGCGCTGAAAGATCTAGAATATCAAATGTTGAGAGGCCTTTCCCTCGTAGAATATATCACGAAGACGACCAAGATTCTTTGGATCAGAGGAACTCAACATCATCTACTATATTTCTCTTATCATCACGACCAAGCTCAGCAACATTTTCTTCTGAATTGTTTCCTCTGTGGAGGAATGGGATGTCTAGAAGGGCTATGTCCCATTGCCATCGTGCAAATACTATGTCGAATACAATGGGAAATACAAATTGAGATGAATCTAATAAAATTAGATGAGGAGTCGAGCGAAGAAGAACAAGTCATATCGTGACTTCTTGAATCCATATTTATTGAATTACGTTTCCTAGCGTCGAATCAAATCCTCATGGTCCTAGCCTCCTTCACGCATATTCTAACTTGGCAGAGACAACACTTCAGGTGAAGGAATATGAGCTAAGGTTACAGGATTCTCACACTACACGTCAAATTTATTTTGGCAATATCAAATCGCTCTACAGGAAAGGTCGTGCTCTGATTAGTCTCAGACAGTGTGCAGTGGGATGAAAATGTTTGGAGGACGTATCCAACACCAACTCCGTGTGAAAGGAAATACTAGACACCGTTCACCAGGTCAATACTTCCATAGTTATGGATTCCACACCACCTAAAACAAAAGAAAAAACATTGTTGTAGATCTACAAGCCACATGTACACCCATCTATCCTTATCTATGTACAGAGAATCAAATCTCAGATATCCTCCAATTTTTCTGGCCCTTTCCTTGAGGGAGTCAGGGCTCTCATACTTTGAAAGAAATTAGAAGAGAAGATACGTGCAAAATTACTCACAAAACTATTTGCATACTCACATCACTACAAACCAAATTGCATTCCATATTTATAGTGTTTATGATATCCAACAATTTCCAAACCAAGAAATTGCTCATTGAGAAAACTCTCAACAAAATTCAAAAATCAACAAACTAATCTTACATATATACTATTTTAAATAGTATTCCAAGTGCCTTCACCTCTTTTGATGAAGATAGTCATCATCTTCCACTATATATGTAGACTCATCCTCCAACTAACATGTTCAAGCAAGCCAGATTATATGTTATGATCTTTTATCATGGTATTGTTATAGTTGTGGTTGAGACTTTTCCCTTTTTATCTAATTCCGTAGACATATATGGATTTTTTTTGTTTAACAGTTCTTATAGTTTAGTAGGGGTTGTCAACAAGTGTAGTCAGTATCCATTTAGCAATGAGCTATGTTGTTGGTTAGAGGATATTCATAAAAAAAATCTTTAACTGTATCTTTACACCTTTAGAAGAAATTGCTAATACCTAATTTTACATTAAAAAAAAAAATCATTCGAGGTATTGTTACACGAGAAGTCCCTGCTTTTTGGTAGGAAAGCATTTTCCATTAAACTATATTCAAACCAATTTGAGCGTAGCATAAATTCAATTGTGAACCATGGAGCATTGTTGGTAACGTTAATCGTTCACCACAAGAAAAAAAATATCTCATTAAAAATAAAAGGAAGAAATAGCCACAGAGACCAAAGGTATTAGACCATTAAGAAACATCATTTTGTGGCACATCAATGAATCTATCATGTGTCACACCATTCATGATAGCTGAAGGTCAATTGTTGTACTCGTAAGAGAAAAGAAAGTTCATGAAAATATGAAAAGAGACCTACATTTTCAGGGAGCATTTTTCGGACGGGGAAATCCAGCTAATGCCAGCAGGAACTCACATGCTAGGGGTTATATGTATGATAACTACATCTTTATCATTATATATACGCGTCCCATATCTCATAAATACTTTTCATGCCTGTCACCTATATCTATAAGTTTTGACTATTGGTGATAAAATAACTCAAATTAAATTATTGACCTGTTTGAATTTGATTTCTTGGAGGAAAAATCCAGCTAATGCCAGCAGGAACTCACATGCTAGGGGTTATATGTATAATAACTACATCTTTATCATTATATAACGCGTCCCATATCTTGTAAATATTTTTCATTCCTGTCACCTATCTCTATAAGTTTTGACTATGGGTGATAAAATAACTCAAATTAAAATATTGAGTTGATTGAATTTGATTTCTTGGAGGACAAAATATGGCGATTATTGTTGTGATGACTTTGATTTCTATTCCGCTAAAGGGAGGGAGGATATAATGCCATAAAAAAAGAGAGGGTAAAATAAAGTGTCATAACACTCCAAGGGTTAGCTAGAAAATCTTAAGAGTTAAACTTAATTGGTCGAGTCTCACTGTATACCCACCTCTCTAATGGAAAGTGACGGGGTCAATATCCTCAAGGATCTTGAGTTTTTTAGGTGGATTTTCCTGAGATTATTTCTGTAGTGACCACATCCATAAACCACATTAAAAAAAATCAACCATACCAAATACAATCAAAGGGTATATCGAAGAATATCAAAGGGTCATTGCGTTGTGTCCATCAAGGATGAGCTCCATCCTTATCCTTATTCTTATCCTTACCCAGGTAACCCATCTCTTTTTCATGCTCGTCTTTAGAAAGCCTTCAACCTGTTGAGTTTAGAGACCATGCTTTTCAAAGATTTCTAGGTTAATTTATTGTGCCGAGAGGCTCATTCTACAACTCAGTATGACGTGATTCGTCATTAAAGTTGAAATTTTGCGTACATAAAACCTAAATAAAAAAAATTAAAATTAAAAATTAAAACCTAAATGGAAAGAAGATGGCAAAAAATCCGGATCCCATAGGCGTTCCTCGGGCTTACATTGATGGTGCAGCTCAAAATGGTTGTTGTGCATGTGGTGTATTTATTATCCCAATGGAGGACCAACATATCGAAATTTATTGGCACGGTGGTAATGGGTCAAATAATAAAGCAGAGGGGATGGCGTTGGCTGGTCTCCTAATATTTTGTGACTATCTAAACATCCAGGATTTGCAAATATTTGGTGATTCAAAGGTTATAATTGACCATGTAAAGTCTAATCACTCCATAAAAAATCACAACCTTTGGGGATGGTTGAATAGAATAGACTCTATCTGGAAATATCAAAAGGACTATTCTATTAACCATATCGATAGAGCAAAAAACAAAGCAGTTGATTCTCTATCAAAAAGAGGTCTTGCTTCACAACACGATTTTTGGAAGATGAGCATATCAGTGGGGGATGAATTGCACCTTATCCAAGATTTCATTCTGCCGAGTACTTAATCCACTCTCACCTTTTCACTATTCTGGTATGTATCAAGTACCCCATTTTTTTCCTATTCTGTTTAGCATTTGAAGTTTTTCCGACACTGCTTTCTTTATGCTGATCCATATAATGCCTCCATATTTATCCTGTACATTTTAGAAGAGGCTTTGTATTTATGGGCTCTGATTTTGATATTTCTCTGTATTGGTATGGTCACCTTATCTGGCTTTACATATAAGGTTATCATAACAGCCACATGTTACACTGTATTATTTCTCTTAAAAACGAATAGTAATCTAGCTTTTTTCGTGCTGAAAAAACTATACAAAACATTTACATAATATTTACTCATTAAAAAAATTTACATGTGAAGAAATTAGGTCCCTCCTAACTCATGTTAAATCCGTATTTAAGTTGGACCTATACTAATTGTTATAAAGAAAGTTTAAGATATGTACTTTCACCAAACTTCCATTAATATTTTCATTTTATTGTGCACCCTCGATTCCACAACCCAATGTGCAACTTTCTTTAAAATTTTGATTGTCTTCTGCACTTGAATTCGACAAGTAATAAATAAAAATACCTTGTTTAACTCTTTTGTTGAAGATAAGTTTTGCACTGCGGATATCATCTATGATGGCATATGTGATCATTACAGTTGGTAGAAAATAAGAATATTCTCAAATTCATTCATAATCATGTAAGAAGACAACTTTAATAGATAAGAATATGCATTATACCAACGTCTATGTATTCATCTAGATCCCCTACCTAATTTTATGGTGCGTTGCCATCAAAATTGACAATAAAGGAGAATGCCTCGGAGATGAACCTTGTGAACAGATCTCCATTTTCTTCCCACATTGTAGTATATTACACATTCAGAACCCTTTTCTTCTAACACTGTAATATATTTCATACTCAAAACCCTTTTCTTCTAACATTGTAGTATATTTCACACCCAGAACCCTTCATGTACCTAGTGAAAATTTCCTAGAAGATTTAGTTCTTTTCCATTCTTTGTAAATAGTCGCATTTCAATCCCCATATTATCTTTGAGGGAAGTCAACCTTTATATAAGTGCATTATAGTGTAGAAGATTGGAATTTGAAGCCTTAGCAGTATTAGATTTTCCATGGCCTTCACATAAAGTGTTGAACTAAAGGACAACGATGTTAAGCTACAACAATTGATGGATCCTTGTTATGTGTTTTCTACCATGCCCCAAACATTTTCACTCACGTAAGTTGGAAGGAGAGATAGCTTCAAACTTCGAATCTTAGCTTTTTATCTAAAAATGCATTTAGACACATATAACAATATA
The DNA here is from genome assembly GCA_000404065.3 of Pinus taeda. Classification (NCBI taxonomy): domain Eukaryota; kingdom Viridiplantae; phylum Streptophyta; class Pinopsida; order Pinales; family Pinaceae; genus Pinus; species Pinus taeda. Next base: position 103,673 of record APFE031658730.1, on the reverse strand, counting down.
TGATTTTAAAAGCCTTACTAGTACATCTCATTGAGTTGAAGTTGATGCTTCCATGTCAAAGTAGAGAAATTGTAGACCTCCTCATTCTGGAGACGACAATATACTCGGATACTACCTCCAGTGAGGAGGAAATCGATGATATCAACCTCCCCTTGATGGGATTTCAGCAGTCAGTACGCTCCTAGTTTTGCGACAAGCCTATCAGTTGCTAGATCCGCAAACCATCCGGAGAGCCCAAAGGAAATATGGACATGTCTGTTAAAAGAGATTCCTCAAAAACGTGTCCAAGAAGAAGGTTCCCATTTGTTGGTCTTGGGAGCTTCCCTGTTATAACCAGTCCCCATTCTTTGCTGGTTGGGATATGCACATATTTCTGAATTGTTTGGGATCTACAAGTAGGCCGATCGGCCAAGTCTGAGAGTTTGTAATTTGTTTGGGTCGATTGGCCAAGGGTAAGTGTGGGTGATTTAAATGCGTGTTGGATTTCATTTGATTGTTGATTTCCGAAATATTTTGGAAACCAGGTTTAGTGTTTGCAATTTGTTTAGGCCCATGGGAAGGGTAAGTGTGGATTAATTGTGTCCTGAAAAAAAGTGTGGATTAATTGGAATTTGTGTGTTAAATTTCATTCCATTGTTGATTTTGAAAATATTTTTGATCTTGAAAATATTTTTGAATTTAACCATAAAGTTAAAAAATATTTGCTAAATTAGCTACAAGTAAGCTCGATAATGTTACAACTAGATTAGTGCCGGGTGTCGATTGGAAACCCAGGTACTTCTATGTGATTTTTTTTTAATAACAGTAAAATAAATGTGGTCGTTTGATTTTTTTTTTAAATGTGATTAATTGGTGCAGAGGCATGTAATGTGGATAATAAACGTGTTACTTATTTTTTTCAAGTGAATAATTTGTGCAGATCAATTTAGTTGGTGAAAATATAATTAATAATTAATATTATAGAACATATTGTTTATAATAATAATAATAATTATTATTATTTTTATTTAATATGATGATGATAATTAATGTTCATTAAGACTAATGTGATCTATCAGATTTCAAGAAAAGAGAGGCTAATTATCATTCTTCAAAATATAACTTGAATTGGATGGATGTTATATTTGAAAGGGACATAAATGACGATGGAAGCAAGAGGGAAATATTTGGGAAAAATGGAAATGCAGATTGACAAATGATATATTTGGAAGACAGCCTCCATGTAGTTGCAAAGAAGGTAGATGTAGAGAAGGAAGCTCTCGCTGAAGAGATTCATATTAAAGATGTTTTTAACATTGTTTTTGAATATGCAGGGTTCATAATAACATGGGCAAAGAAGTTGAAAGCAAGGTTGTTGAATTAGTTGGTGCAGATTTGAAGCTCATTGAAGAATGGGTTTATAAATCAATATAAAAAATTGATGTGTGTCTTAAAGCAACAGCGGGAATAAAAGAATTGAGTGAAATGGTGAATACAGATTTTGAGTGTGCAGATTACAAAAAACAAAAAACAAAAAACAGCTGGAATAAAAGAATTGAGTGAAATGGTGAATAAAGATCTTGAGTGTGCAGATTACAAAAAACAAAAAACTATAGTGCCTGATGATGAAAGTGAAAATAATGATATGAAAGACAAATATGAATGCATTGAAACCATTTTTCAACAATGGAGTCAAGCAAATATATGACTTTTCTATCCGGAAATATGCAGAAAGAAAGACAGGTATATGAAGTGCAAGAAGTAGAGCAAAGAAGACATTTTGAAGATGCAATGTTGTGGTAGCAATCCATAGTTGAACGAATTTTTGAAGAGGAACTTGTAGAAGACAGATCCAATTGTGTTTCAACATAAATTCAAGAAAATTCAAAGAAAAAATGTAGCAGCAACAAGTAAAGAAATATGGAGCCTACAACAAGAACCCACATCAGAGAATGAAGCAATTTTGAGGATATATAATTTGGAAGAAGAGAAAATGCAAAATGCAAAATTGTGAAAGTCTTGAGTCATTGTAAGCTTTGTTAAGACATAGACCAACATGAATGTGCCAGTGGTAATTGAGTCAATTTATATTGTAAGCCTAACAAGCATAGTTGAGTCATGTTGAGTCATACGGTCTTAATTAAGGGGGAGTGTTAGAAATTGTAATTACTCATGCATGTGGAGTTAGCCAAAATTAGAGAATCAGTTAAGTGAGTGTTGAGTCAAGTCAAGTGATGGATGAAGAGTTAAGTGGAGTCCATATTTAGAGTGTGAGTTAACTAAGTTAGGTGTGTGTGCATGTTAAGATATTTTAGGTGAGTCGATGGTCGAAAAAGTTACATACCTTTTACTGGGTTCATTGTAAAAATCAAGTTTTGTGTGATTAATAGAAGAGATGTAACTCTTGTATTTTTTGTGTAAATTTATGCTTTGTCTCCTCTGCTTTTCCAACAATTAAAATTTTAATAAAATTAATAACGATATATCGCTGATGTGCTACAACTTAATAACTAAAATAACCCAACCAATTACTCTCTGATATAGGAGAGAGAACTTACTTGGGTGGCATGAAAAGCTTGTGGCTCTTAAGGGGAATTCCACCGATTACATTTTTAGTGATAGAAACTGCGCATGGGAGTGATGGTAGCTACCTCTTCAGGGTGGGCTAGCTGTCGATTGCTATTGTTGCTCCAGTGAGAGATAATAATGTAATTTAGATATTGAGGAAATTTCTCCCAAGGATCAACCCCTTGCATTCCAGCGTTGTTTTATGTTAAAAGGTAGAAATTAATGATCACATAGTGATATAAATAAGCGGGGCTTGATTTAGCGTGTTATAATATCCAACAACATTTGTGCGTTATAACCTCCAACAACGTTTGTGCATTATAATATCTAATAGTGTTGTGTGTTATAATATCCAATAACGGTTTTGTAAATCAACTTTCGGTGAGAGGTAGAGACGTAGTTATTGGGTCATTATTTTTTCCATTAGCTTCATTCCAAATGCACCAATAACTGGTAAATCTCATGATAGTACACAAAGTTAAAAATCCACCTGCATACCTGTAAAGATTTGATCAAATTTTGCCAGATCTTGATCTAGAAATTGGAGCATGGAGAGTTTCAACTAATCTAGCCAACAATCTCGCCAAAATCCTACCAAATTAATTAAAAAAAAAAAAAAAAAAAAAAAAAAAAAAAAAAAAAAAAAAAAAAAAAAAAAAAAAAAAAAAAAAAAAAAAAACAAACAAACAAACAAACAAACAAACAAACAAACCCATACCAAAACCATGAAAACCAAAAAAAATTTCATAAAAAAATTCATTCAAAACAACTTAGATAACCACAAAAAATAAAAAATGAATCTTCAAAACCAACCTAGAAAACCGCGAAGTAACAACCTAAAAAACCCCAAAAAAGCAACTTTGAAAACCCCAAATACACCTTAGAAAACTCTTTGAAACCACCAAAAAAATTTATAATGTTAGTGGGGAGTTGTTTGACATCCCTTCGGATCCCCCTGCTAGACATAAAGGTTTGATTCCATTAAAATATTTTAAGAATGTTGATGTAGCCCATTTTGTGTATAATCAATCCATTGGAGCTTGGGGCCAGTTTCCCCACCATGACCAGGTCGCCATTTATTTTTCTAAGCATATATTTAGAGTTCTTGTTACATATGAGGCTAGACTACACTGATACCAGATCTCATTATTATGGACCTGGCTCGGGACATACATATGATCGCGAGGGGGCTCGTAGGGATCTTGAGCATGTACCACCACCTCCGCGATTCTTTCGACTACCATATTGAGGCATGGTATTACTCTCAGAGCTAGAGGATTTGTCGTAACTTAGTTATGAGACTAGGGAGACCATTGCAGATAACATGAATACACCATTGGTTAGTGCATGCATTGCATTGTATGGAGATATTAGGAGATCACTACCATTGCCTCATGACCTGTCATGGATTTTATATGATGATTCATTTCTCACGAGTTTACTTGCTAACCAGCTTTTGACATATGCATGTCTATATCATGATGTCATCTGTGAAACTTGGAGGGTGCATGACCCACGTGACACAGACCATATTCACATATATACGAAACTTTTGGCTCTTATTGTTAGATTATGCTTAATTTTTCATATTAATTTTTAGTTCATAATAGATTGCATTTATATTAATAAGTTCATGATGAAATCATGTAGATGTAGCACAACTACATGGATAAGCTTATGAGGTCATCCAAGGGGGCAATTGATCAGCGAAGCTATCCTCTGCCAGAGCATGTTTCCATGGATTCTCGTCCACCTTCGACTCCAACTCATAACACGCATGTGGAGGAGAGTCACTATGTACAACCACATGGACCAGTAGTTGAGGTAAACATTTTTATTCCTAAGATTTCAACATTTTCCGTTTTTTCAGTTACACATATATGCTAATTAATACGTAGATTAGTTATAATTTGTCATTGCCATTATGTATATGCAGAGTTGTGTTGATGTCGCAGTTATGTGGACACATGAGTGGGATGCTGGGTATAGAGGCAGTGACGATGTGGGTCCATCGTCACAGGTCCCACTCATCGAGCCACAAGAAGGGGAGTACTAAACCAAGACTCATCAGACCCCCATCCTATCTGACTTGCATTTGGACTTGACTAAGGTCAGTAGATTCATATATGTAATTAAAAATGTGGTTCAAAATATTTTATTTCCATATTATTTATTTTGTACAAATAATGATCTAATTGGTTTGAATTTGAATGTGTTATATTGAAGTACCAACTTATGGACACTTACTTTGCGCAGTGAAACCCACATAGGAATTCCGGTGGTACTTAGAGTGGATAGTTTGTATATTTTCAGGCCCATTTCATAGGGCACATTCACATGTAATATAGGAATTCCGGTGGTACTAAGAGTGGATAATTTGCATATTTTCAGGCCCATTTCATAGGGCACATTCACATGTAATATAGGCTTTGCATATTTTCGTACATGGACATTTTATGGATGTACATGAACATTATTTTAGTTTATGGATGTTCATGTGATATTTGTAATTTGCATACATTTCCATATGGATAGTTTATTGATACATTCATTATTAAGTTTATTGATTTGTATTAATCTTGTTTATAGATTTGTTAAAATTATTTCAACTAGTTTAAAAAAAATTCTATATACATACTTTTATTACAATATATAACAATTTTGATTTTTATTTTCATAGACTAACTAAATAAGTAATAATAATCATTATTATAAATTAAAATTTTAGGTTTTAATTTATTAATAGCCGACCTTCATCTCATCCTTAAAAGCAAACTATCTTATAACTATTTATCCTCTCATTAAGCTCTTCTACTATCATCATTCAAAATTGTCTTGATGATGGATCCCTGTTGGGATTTGAAACATTGACAAAATATGGCTATTACTGTGGATACTCCAAAGCTTAATTCAAAAGTACAATCTTAAGTTATGATGCAAGTCATTGTAATACTTAAAATGAAATAAAATATATGATGGTTGAATTAAAAAACACAAATAAGATTGAAAAGTTTTAAATTCAATTTTCAAAGATGTTTGGTAAATAACAAATAAGTTTTATTCAATTTTAATTTTTTTTTGAGGTCACCTACAAGAGTTTAATCATAATATTATATAAGTACAATCTTATTAAGATGCAACTCATTTTCATACTTAAAATGAACTAAAATATATCGTGTATCAATTTAATATTGAACATGGAAATAATTACAATCACGTTTCATATTGGCTTGTAAAAAGTGTCTTTTAGTGCAATCATCATGTATCTTATTACAATTCAATTTTAAAAATAAATTATTTGAATTCTAAAGTCATCCATATTAAAGTAAAAAATCTACATATGATTTTTTTTTGTGACTCACCCATATACCATTACATGGTAATTTTTTTTTTTGAATAAATTTTTCATCTCAAGGTTCAATTAAAAAACAAAACTGAGATTGCAATAATTATTATTGAATTTTAAAACATGTTATGTAAATAACAAATATGTTTTATTCAATATTATTTCTTTTGAAATTATCTACAAGAGTTTAGTGATAACATGAAATAAGTCAATCGTATGGAAATTTAATATATAGGAACAAAAACAATATATGACAACATTTCTATAATTTCATATAATGTTATCAACTTTCTTAAATTATTTAGCTATCCAAGTATTTCAATCAATTCCTTATGATTGGAATAAATTTTATTCAATTTAAAAAAAAAACTCAAATATGATTGAAATAACTTCTATTCAATTTTAAAAGATGTGGAGATATAAAAAGTAGAAATACAAGTTTTATTCAATTTTATTTCATTTGAGGTTATTTACAAAAGCTTAGTCACAGGGTAGGAATTTGGATTTTTCTTTACCCGTCATACAATTTTTTTTTGACGTTTTGGGTCTTTATGCTTCCCGTCAAGAAACGTTATATTAAAAATTTTGCCCTTCAAGAGTGATGTTCTCATAATAAATTAACCCTTCACTAATAAAGTTTTGATTAAAAAATTACCATTCAATAAATAATTATGTTGAAAATTTTCATATATTTATCGTAAGGAAAAAAACCAAAATTTGAAAAATACCTTGCTATGAAAAAAATTGCCACGTGAGAACGTTTGGTGCGTAAAAACATTTTGGAAAAAGTTACAAACGTCAAAAATTCGTCTTTCACTCTTCCAGACACGTCACTCAAAATGGGCAATGACAAATTCCAGCCATCAAATACGTGCAAAAAGCCTTATGACGGACAAAATGCCCGTCAAATTCCATCCCTGCTTAGTCATAACACACATTGTCAATAATTTCTTTGTGCTTACATTGAAACCAATGCACAATGTTAATCTAATTACCTTGAAATTAATGTACACCATACATCTAGTTACATGAAATTAGAAAATCAACATCTTCGCTGAAATCAATGCATCTAATGAAAGCAATCAAATAGGATGAGAAACCAACATCTACACTAAAGTCAATGACTCTAATGCAAACAATCAAATAGGATTAGAAATCAACGCCTACACTGAAGTTAATGCATCTAATGCTGAAAGCAATCAAATAGGGTTAAAAATAAACATTTACACTGAAATCAATGCATCTAGTGCTATCAATCAAATATGATTATCAATCATTATCGACATTGAAATAAATGCATCTAATGCAAGCAAGAAATAGAATTAGAAATCAAAATCTACACAAAAATGAATGCATCTAATGCAAGAAATCAAACATGATTAGAAATCAATATTTGTACTCGGAAATCAATGCATCTAGTGCAAAAACATTTCTTCCCTTTCTCTACCCCCTTCATCTATATCGATATCTCCCTCCATCTCCCCTTCTTTTTATCTCTATCTCACCCCCCCAAACACACATGCTCTCTCTCTCTCTCTTCATATATATCTATCTCTCCCTCCCTCGCTCTATCTCTCTCTTCTTCCCTCTCTCCCCCTTCCATCTATATCTCTATCTCCATCTGTCGCTCATTCTTAATCTCTCTATGTGACCCCACAAACATATACATTATTTCTCCATATCTATCTATATCTCCCTCCCACTCCCTCTCCCTCTCTCTCTCTTTCTCTCTCTCTTCCACTTTTCTCCGTTTGTCCCCTATTCTATATATCTTCCATCCTACTCTCCTCCCTCTCTCTCTCCAACTTTCTCTCTCTATTTGTCTTTATCCTTACCTCAATATATCTCTCTCTCCATCCCTCTCAAGTCCTCTCTCTCTTCCTTTCTTACCCACCTCCCCTAGTCTCTCTCTCTCTCTCTCGTCCAACTTTCTTGGCTATCTCCCTCCCCCTCTCAATCTCTCTCCTCCTTTGTATTTCTACCTCACCCCTATACACACACACACTCTCTCCATCTCTCTCTTGTCACTCCCCCCCTCTCTCTCTCCACCTTTTTCTGCATATATGTCTTGAACTTCTTCCCTCCCTATCTTTTCCTCCAACTCCATCTCTCGAGCTCCCTCTCTTTCTCCTCCACTCTCTCCTCCTCTCCCTCTCTCCACATTTTTGTCCCCCTCTCTCCCTCTCTCTCTCCTCTATATTTCAAAA